>JAQGAU010002973.1:0-14159 GCA_034698045.1 Paramacrobiotus richtersi
TCTATACCGGACCCACATAACCTGACAATTATTACGTGCGCAGGTGTAGAGAAACATTGGGAATTCGGAACCCACCACTGGCCACCAAAAGCACTGTCTACATCACGGCTTGGGGCCTTAAAAGCAAATCTGTTAAAAATATCCTAATACAATCTTTACACCGATTCTCAGGAACTTTGTATGCTCTGGAGTCGAGATTTGACCACGATCACTGTTGCGGCGCAGTGCCGCCAATACATTCGACTGCACAAGCGAGGTCCTTTCGCTGACATTCAGCTACTGTGTTTGTCAGTGAGATTCGCTACAAGCAAGATGTATCCAAAGACTGAACAGGCGATCTACAAAAAGTACTTGCTTCGTAAGTCCGCAGAATAATTCTCCGGTTGTGACAAAAGTAGTTACAGTCTTACAGAACGGTTGACAGATATGATGAGCGCAAAGGGTTATCATATACAATAAACCAACAGAAATTCAAACTATGTGATGCCCCAAAAGTAATTATTTAAATCTTAGGTTATGTTATGTGTGCATGGCATTAATTGCAGTAAAGTAGTTGTTCACGGCACTCACATTCACTAAGAAGCCACGGTTTATGCGCAATCCACCAAGTGTCAGATGCGGCCGTGTTCTTTCAATCCGTTTTAAATGTCTCTCAGTTGTTACTGAATCTTCGCAGGTAAATGTCGGATCGGTGGAGAGGAATCGCAGTGTCGCCACAATGCTGTCAGCCTGTAGAGAATACAGCAACAAGGTTGGATGTAACATTCCATAGAAAATTTTTTTTTCGATTTTGGTGGTGCGTGGTTTCCGAGCCTCTCACCTTTTCATTAACATACAGTGCAGTTGTTAGCTGTAAGCTGACAATGATGCCCCCGGATAATGCGAAGAACAGCGCCCCGAAGCTTGGAGTACCTTGGCGCGTGATTTCATCAAGAACCATCTGAATGTAGCCCATCGTACTGGGCATGCGTTCGATAAAGAGAAGTAAGTAGAACCGTGAGAATTTCTTGTTGTAATCGCACAGTCGCTGGCAAGCGGCAGTGTGACTTTGCAAGATGGATGTCACCATTTCGATATCGTGATGCTTGCTCACGGATCTGCGTTCAATACGGCCGGCAAGGCTGTCCATATAAAGTCCTTCCATAAACGGAAAAATAACCAAAACGCAGTGCGACAGTGTCGCGCCGAAGGGAAGTGATAAAAAAAATGCGTCTGCCGATGACAACAGCAGGTTCTTCAATAACGGATAGTTTAGGATACATCTGCGCAAGCACTGACGTCTGATTGTTCACGGCGATGCCGTACAAGTTAAGGAACAGCATTTCCCCGGGACGAACAACAACAAGAAATAACGACAGTGCAAGTATTTTAATCGCATGAACTGGTTTTAAAAACGGCGAAAAATTTGACAAAAGTCCACCGGCATATGCCGGTAAGAATCCATGCGATCGGTAAATTTCTACAGCGTACCATAGTCGTGCAAGCGGAAAAATTAGGATTGGCAGTGACAGAAGAAACCTTGATACACTCCTACGTAAGTCTGGTTCTAAGAACAATTCGGCATCTTCTAACAAATCAGCAGTAAACTGTAGAAAGATGTATAGTCCCGATCCACACTTAATCAAAGAAGCTCGAAGAGGAGATATGGATTTTCCTATCCCCCAGCAGAAATACCCACAAAACTGCACTGCGTTGAACCAGGCCGCATTGTGCACCCGCATAATCGTTAGGAGACATGATGTCGGTGTTTGGTCCATTGTGTCAGTTAATATGATCTGCAAATTCCGAGTTCTGGAGGGGATTTTTTAGCTATACCTTTCCACGCGAAAAAAAAGAATAAACTGAATCGGAACGATAACACGGCAACTTACGCACCGATCGGTTTTGTTATCTCATATCTGTTCTTTCCTAGTTTCATTTCTCTCTGAGAAGAACAGAAACGGTACTCCGTGATGGAGCGTTGTTTTACACAAACACCCGTTGACAGGAAACCTATACCACGTGCCGCGCCTTGTAATATGCCTGACCTTATCCAAAGTATTAGTTACAGGCTGCACTCGGCTGCAGCATGCATTTTCTATGCAAATGCCTCTCATATTTTGTTTACCAACCAAGCTCTCATTTCAAACGAGAGCCTTTAGAACAGTTTCAAACCGTCGAATATGCATAGCAAATTAGTTGCTCTACCTGTAGAGTATTAGAATACAGCATGAAAACATTATGGATGCAGCTGTTTTGGCTTGGACCATCACCTAAAATGCAAGGCTTAGACTACTTCACAGACTATATGTCTCGCGTACCAAATAATCATATTTTATGCGAATGTGTTGTGCGCTTCTTGATCTTTGAATAATTCAGCAACGGTACAAATACGCTGCCAAATTTTGTGATGTGTACTTCGGCTACCTAGATTGCATCGCCACAGCCGAGGAATAACCATCAGGTTCACATGAACCAACTTAGTAACAGGCTTTCTAACCATGATCTGGCAACGAAAAGCAACATACACGTTTACTCTCCCGAGTTGCGGAAAGGTTGGCCACGCCAGAATTTTGTAATTAAACTAAGACTTGATTTACCCAAAATTTTGATTCACATTAGACCTTGGGCTGGCAAATTTCGAACTTAGCCCCAATCTAAGAATTACTGTATCTTTATCAGAATTTCGATCATCATGTGCAGAACCGTATGTACAGTACATTACTTGTTCAGAAAAGTTGTTATTTTGAAGAGAAACAGAATCACATAACGTTATTCCGTTGCATACCCTCTTTCCCGTAAGATTCGTCATCAGCAGATAATATTATTACTGTATGTCATTATACCGGTCAGACAGCGGAAATTACGTTGGTGCACCAGGGTCCAGACTGATGTATGTCTCTGTCGTGCTTCCGCACGGGCTGATGATGGAGGCGCCACAGTTCTTAGACTACTAAATTAGGAATCAAACAGAGGATAACCTTAGCTTTGTGAGCAGTGTCATCCTGTTCTTGTGGGACTGAGATGTGGTCAGATGATTTGCTTTGAATAGGAACAACGTAATCAAAGGAAAGCGTCAGAATTGGAACAAAATATCATCAACCGGAATAGGCGACAAGTTCTGCTTCCACTCATGTTATCATTTCCATTAATCTAACACAGTTTCCGTTAAAACTGCATTTTGTTCCGGCAAATGCTTTTCGGTTCAGCTAAATTGTGAAGGCCATTGTTTGTCCAGTCATTACAGCGAAAATAATACAGGATGAAAATAACACAGCGGCGTGGCATCAGTGCAATTCTAACATTATAAGTGATGCAATTATAAACGGTGCTTTTCCGTCAGTATTGAGCAAACGCTTCGATATAGTCACCGATACACTGACACGTTTCTATTAATTCTGAAGTGCTAGTTGTTAATAATCCAAAATAGAAATTAAAATGCGCATTTTTGCAACAATCTGAATTTTTGTTCAGTCATACACCTCCAAAGGTTAGCATCCTAGCACAACAAACAGCCGCGGAGTGCTACTACTCTTCGTTTTTATGAGGATCTTATGGAGGCTGCAGTTTATATCCAGGCCGCAAGGTCCGACCAGTTTATATCTTAATCGTTTTACATGGAATCTTTCAGGGCAGTTACAAGCTGTGCGCAATATATCTGTGTTTCCAACGGATCAGCAGCATCATCCCGGTAATTTCTCATGTTTTAGCATCGATTAACCGCTTCTGGAAAATCCAGTTCCCCGTGTCATACAAACAACGCTACAATAAAAAAATCGCCGTTTGATATGCGTTGGTGTGAGCTGTTACGCGCACTTAATCCCTTTTCCGATATTTCTCGTGGATTTCTCACAACCGGTAGGGGGAAAAAATGGAGTACGTTTCGGGCACAGGCTACGGGATTCACTGGGGTCGGGCAGAGTATTTTCTCCACCGACTGATACCGCTTTTTGCCGTGGTATTATGTACATTTATATCATTACGAAAATCAGGCTGCAGAAAAAGCCGTTAACGGTTAACGTGGCAGTTATGCCTTCACCAGCGGACGCGCCCCCTGGTTTTAAATGCAATGCAGCAAGGCCGACAGTCAGTGCGAACAGGGAAAGACAGAGTCCTGTCGACAAGGAAAGTGAAGCCATTTATCGTGCTAAGTGCTAACTGTGACTTCGATTATCGTCCTTGTCTGCTGGGTACCCGCAGATATCTACTGGTTTGCCCTTATATTCCTGGATGTCAGGTTTCCCAACTCTGTTTTCAATGTCAGTGGCGCGCAAAGACGGGGGTGCACGGGGGTGCTGGCGACCACAAATGTCACGACCACCATACCATGTATTCCTTGATGATGGTGTTCGATCGTCTGATGTTCATCTTCAGCTTCAGATAGAAGATTCAACAAACATTCTTGTGCGCCGATAGTAAGAAGTACATACTTGGAACTGCGCAGAACTGCCAGTTGTACCGAAAACAGGCCGCTGTGCAGCCTTTGGAGGCTTTGACGAAATATACTATGAGACTCAGCTACTGGGGACAGCGCCTTAATTTTTCAGTTTCTAACTCAACTCCGTGTTTTCTTATCCAAATAAACCAGACAAGATCAACCGATCATTCACCGTAGTTTTTGTGATGGATGCGGTATTCGCGCGATGTTCACAGGAGTGGTTCCACTATCGTTGCCGCTATGTTTGGTTGGTTACGCTATCCAGTGAATGCCTTGAAGTACCTAGAGAACTGGCGAGGGTTCATCAGTGCGTATGGGATAATGCGGTAATCGAGAGGGATGAGCGTTCGTTATTGAGAGGGACTGCAGTTAACAGCCGGAAAACTGAAGCCAGGTTGAGAGCAGTAAGTTCGATGTACGCCGGAGGATGGTTGAATGCTTTGCAATCAAAGCTGTTTGGAAATTGGCTTGATGATCAGAGCTTTCGTATCCGTATGGGAATGTGGCTCGGCGCTAAGCTGGTCGAACAGCATGCGTGTGCTAATTGTGGAAAAGTTGTCGCCGAGGATGGCTTGCATGGATTATCATGTAGAAAGGCCAGCGCGTTATGGGAACAGCGACATAACGGCGTGAATGACGTTACGTTGCGGTCGTTATGCAATGCGGGTGTGGAGCCCTATCCGGAGCCAGCCGGTTTTGTTCGGGAGGATGGTAAGCGGCCGGATGGGGCCACGCGATTGAGCTTGTTTCGAGACAACCTCTGGTTTGGGATGTGACAGTTCGGGATACGGTTTGTGACACATACATTGGCGCCACGTCGAAATGCGCCGGAGCAGCATCCGAAGAAGCGGCCGTGGCTAAGAAACACCATTATCGCACCATTTTGGATCGTTGTGTTTTTGTTCCCCTAGCTTGCGAGTCTTTTGGAGTGTGGTGTGAGGCTGCAGTTGCTTTGTATAAGGAGATCGGTAAAAGATTGTTTTTACGGACAGGAGAAAGCAGGTCGACTTGTTTTGTGTTTCAGCGTTTAAGTATGGAAATAATGCGCGGTAATGTTAGTTTGATTTTAGCTACTGTTACTTCGCGGGCTAAGTGGGATAAATTTTTTATTTGATTTTTGGAACTTTTATTTGTGTCAACGCTGTTTCCGGGCTATTGCCAAATAAAACTATCGTTGCGCAAAACAATAGTAGTCGCAACCGGCTCAACAGTAAGCGTTCGCAGTCATTCGACCTTACTGTATGACATGCTACACATCTTATTTTATTTGGTAACCACTATTGCGTTCATTTGCCTGGTTTTTGACATTTAGAGGTGATGTATGTCATTCATTTATCCTTAGTTTTGAATGCAACAACATTACAGAAGATCTGAATTGTCCTAATTACAGTCTATCGGGCCACAATTCTGCTGGTTGAACCACGAGTCGTTATTTAAGGCTCCAAGCCGTGTTGTAAGCAGCGGTTTTGGTGGGTTCCGAATTTTGAAGGTTTTTTTACGCCTGCGCACGTAATAATTGTCAGTTTATGTGGATCCTGTACAGGAAGGCCTGCTCTATTGTGCCACCAGTGCTCTCTCTGCCTCTTTCACTTAACGGCTGCAAAAAAACAGTTGCATTGTATCGCCCTGTTCAAAAAGTCTTAGCTCTACTGTGCGCTTTAAACTCAGTAAAACTTGGCTCGTAAGATATTGTTAGAAAGAGCAGAATACTATTTGTCGCGTTCTGACACAAGATGAGCAAATTCCGTTACTAAATAGATAAGTTACAAGCATTCAAACATTTCAAATATTTACCGTGTGTGCAGTATGTAACTAAACTGGCTGGTTCCGTGTCAAAACGTGATAAATTTTTTTCTCTTTCTATCGATATCTTGATAGCCAAGTTTTATTGAGTTTAAAGAGCACAGTAGAGCTATGACTTTTTGAATAGGGCGATACAATGCACCTGTTTTTTTGCAGCAGTTTGGTGAAAGAGGCCGAGAGAGCACTGGTAACACAATCGAACAACCTTTCTCCACAGGATCCACATAATCTCGCAATTGTTACGTGAGCAAGCGCAAAGAAACATTCGAAATTCGGAACCCACCAGAACAGCTGCCTACATCCCGGCCTAGGGCCTTAAGAGAACGTTTCTCATTTGCTGTTGCTCAAGACTGATGAATTGTACAAGAACAACGCCGATTCATACGGTAAAATGTAAACGTGTAGACTAGTGCGATATCAACTCTTGTCTTTCACATAATGGAGAACTTCCCCTACCGTACCATTCTCTGCGTTTTGTGTACGGTTCGTCAGCTGCAGTGGAAAGAAATGAACGCAAAGAAGCCAGGAAAAGGTAATCTGTAACTCCCATGTGGGACTGCGCACAATGAATTATATTGTATGTCCTATAATTATGGGCCGGGTCCAACTGCAGTCACTTATTCACAACTGCGAATCATGCTCAACCGCAAGCAAAAGTTCGATACCGATTGTTTCTATCTTTCAGATATGTATGTAATGGACAACAGCTCCACTGCTTCCGGTTTGAATGTATGAGCAAGTAGCCTGCTCCAATTAGGAAACCGTGTTTTATTTTTCCAGCCGTACAAGCGGCATCACACATCACACAAGTAAAAACTTTACCATTGTATACAACCTTACAACGATTTACGCTACGTACATTGCATTACAAACTGCTGTTCTCTGGTTTTATGGATACTGTGTGCCCATCCTGCATCATCGTTTAAAGGAACGCGTTTCATGAAAGCGTTATTATTTCCTTTGCCAGTAACATTTCATTCAACTTGTATGCTACAAGCGATACCCAATGTTATGCTCATAAATGCAGTGGCTAATGGTTAATGTCTTCCATAAAATCTTGAAAAGCACGACAGTCCGGTAATAAACTATTGCTGCTTGATCGTTTACGAACACTCCAGTTCCTTCGGTTTGTCGTGAGTAAGTGCAAGACCAGCTGTTTTTCCGCTTAGTGAATTAACTGTCGGGGAAACACTGACTGCCAAGGGAAATAAAATGGATGACATTAACGTTAACAACTTCTGCTGCCTTAAACATCGCGAAAAGAGCATTGGTTATCTATACATATTTTCCATAAACGTTTTCCGTCGGGTGCATCGGTTTTAGTTCAAAGATTCAAAGATGGCCGGTTCATCTGTAATTGTTGTCACTGTGGTTATTGTAATATCAGGATTAATTTCAAGTTCCGAAGCCTTATTCGGCAGTGGAAGCAAGTAAGTTTCTCAACAAGATTTTATTTATAACAATTTATGTTTACACATAACGGCTCTGAAGCTATTTGGAATATTCTTTATTTTACAGGCGCTGCACATGGCACGGTACGTGATGTCCGCATACATGGATTTCTTTGACTTCGGTTTGGCTTTAAAACTTTTTTGCAGACGATAAAGTGTATTATAACATTTCATCTTGCAGACGCGTAATGATTTTGTACTCTTAGATCGCATATAATCTCGTAAAATTGTTGAACAATCTTATGGCAGAGTGCCTAACTAAGTTTGGTATAGTTATTCATTTCGTATCATTGGCACGAAATTAACTGACAGGTTGTTAATTTGGCTATAGGAACCAGACCATTCTGCATGCCGTCGTGTCCCAGCGATAAGAAGAAGATTTTAGGCACGGAATCCAGGTGTGGGCCGAATAGACCACCATTTTGCTGTGCGACAGGACAGAAGTTTGTGTGCTGTCCATTGAACTGGGAGGGCGGCGCGGCCAATGCCATGGCGATTGCAAAGGAGTAATATGCTTCCGACTAGCTGCACGTCATCACTATCTGGAACGCTGACATTGGGACGACCACCTCTTATACACTGTGAACTGTTGTACTGAAATTACCGCTTTTGGGGTATCCATGAACGCAATTTTCCTAGTGTCCATTTTCTTCCTTATTTTCTTCTATATCAGATGTCCTTGAAAACTTAGAACTTTTTGTCACAGTATTGACCGACTGGAATCCAAATTGTGCTAACTTTTTCTTTTCTTGAGCTGACGTTTGGGCCTGCGCGGTATACAGTACATCAGTGCATCACCGTAATAGTTCTCAAAGTTTCACGGCAGAAAAACCCGCTGCAACGAGTGCTTTTGTACCTCTACCAACATTTTCGTATACCTGAACTGATTAGCAAAATGTAAGCAAACGCCTGGTATTGTTAGTAACGAGAGTGCTGAAAGCTTACAAGCTAGCGTAACCATAGACCATACATCAGGTATTCGGGAATCGGGATGGAATTACCCTTACAGAGTATACCAAAGTACGCGGGAGTTAAGAATAACAGCTTTTTGGATAGACAGAATCTACGCTGGACTAAACCGACACAAATATCGTCGGACGGCTTTCACACAAGTACACTCCCATTGCGTGTAGAGAGCCCTCTCAGTGTTTGGCTACATCCTGATACTGCTGAGTGAGAAATACTTACGAAGTGTCCCATGGACAGAAGGTCGGACTGGAAATATACGTAACGTTGTGATCCCCGTTCGTGGGAACAGAGCGGAAACCAAGGACACTCCGCTTATCATTCGGTTCATAAGAGAAAATCTATTATTAATTCGTCGGTTACAAGTGCTTTGGAACTGTTTTCTTTTGATTTGCGATAGAGTATCATATTCCGCACTTTGTGGTGTAAGAATTTGCCACTTTCGTGGAGTTTTCGCGACTTCACTGTCTCACTGAAGTCATGTGGCATACAGGTCTTCTTTTACTTTAAAACGACAACAACAAATTGGTCTTCTAATGATACGAGGCAGCCAGTAGTCTGTGTTGTTCTGCTTGGTTCATACAATACCATTTAACTAGTTCAACTGCAGGTCACTGCAGCAAAGGCTGTTCGCAAACTCTGCGGCTCGACCGGTGCCAGCTTAACAGTCTACACACATGCTTGCTTACACAACAAGTCCGAATGAGTCAAAAGTACGAGTGATACGTTCACGTTTCTCAGGACAGCGGATCCGTGTCACCATACTTCCGCACGACTCTATGGACTTTCGACGTGTTTTCAATGATCTATATCACTTTTAACGCAATATAATGTGCCAGAAAGACCCACAGTTGGGCACATTGAACTATGTTATTTCATTGCGAAGTTTTTCTTTTTCAAACAAGCAAGCTCTGGTGCATTATGTGCATTATTTCGCACCGTCAAATATCTTTATTTTAACTGGACATCGCGTGTTCTTTTTGTGGATGCACAAAACCTTGAAACCAAAATGAATTTGGTCGCTGAATATTCTTCCTTATTGATAGTATTAATTCTGTGCGCCGATCATGTTCAGCTCGAAGTGATATCCACGCAATACAGACACGATGATGGAATTATTATGGCGTATTCCCATCGTCACGTTCAGGCCAACAGTGCCTATCTTATTACCATACAGTCATTCCAACAGCGTCATAGCGCTGCTATTACAGTGACTTTAACAGACGATTCCAAGACAATTGATGCCCGAAGTATTTCCATCGGAGCTGGAGAGACAAAACAAGTCATTATGCAGGTAAAGCTAAATTTTTGTATTGGTACAAACTGAAGATGAAAGCGTTAGTCTATTTATGTCACGTCCTTATCCTCAAATATGAAGACCATGATGAGGTTTTCGATTATATTTTCGGAAGCACTTGTATAAAATTAACATTTTAATGAATGCTAAATTTGTGCCAGGTTGGTAATGTACCGCTCAGCGGAAAGATTCTCCTAAAAATGTCCGTTGATTACGAGAACGGAATCAACAAGCGGATGGAGAATGAACTCGAGGCAGTACCGAACGGAGTAACGCTGATACAACTTGATAAACCGATGTACAAGGCAACAGAAGTCGTTAGCTATCGCGTGCTGACACTCAAAGAAGATTTAAGATTATCGACAAACGTCCGGTATATCGATGTCCTTTTGAAGGTACGCAGTCGTAAAACAAGCTAGCTAACACTGAAGGAAACACGTAGCTTATACCATAAAATAAACACGGTATGTTGCAATCATGTTCACAATTAACACTGTATCATTCAGTGGGCAAATAATCCACTGTATTCTTTGAAAAATCTGCGGTACATGTAATCAATAATATTCTGAAATGTGACTGCATGTACAGTTTTTGCATTTTATTTTATTGTATCTTATTTTATTGCTGTATTTTATTATTTGTATGAAAAATGTTCATTTCTCCTAGAGCCCTGCTGGGGATGTTGTGCAAGAAAAGCGAAATCTAACATGGGCTTACAAATCCCGTAAGTATCCAGGATAAGTTGCAAGGGTTTCCATGGAACGAAGATATAACTATTTTTACTATTCAGATCCTGGATTTTTCCAGGGAAGTTTTAGTCCTTTTAGCTTTGAGCCAGAAACTGGGAACTGGACTGTGGAAGTCAAATACGATGGGGGCAAAGTCCAACAAAAGCGCCTTGTCGTAGCCGATTACTGTAAGTTGGCAGTCGAGTGTGTGTAAAAAAGTGTATTACTTAACCTGAACAGTTCTTCTGTTTTTACCTAACCCAGATTTGCCGCGATATACCGTTTACATCGAAGCCCCGCCTTATGTGGTCAAGGATCAGCGACGTATTTCGTTTAGCGTCTCGCTGAGGTAAATGTGACATGCAACAAAGAAGTGCGTAAATCCCGAAACGGACAAAGATAGTACCTTATTTCGACCGACTACCTACTACTGCGCACAATAATTTCACAGGTCATCTGGCGCTGCTCTTTTAGTCAACCGCAGGGAGTCATGAATTCGAGTGCAACAGAAACATTATCACACAGTTGATGTGGTTCACACTGGCTCTGTCTATTACGGTGTACTTTAAAAATTGCATTCTATCAAGTTCCTTTTTGACAGCATTTCTCCGTGAACCGAATCCATGTATAGAATCTATCCATGGGCGTTGTAGGGACCAAACTGGAAATCCAGCCTTCGGAGCCGTTTACATTACAATCGAGGGTCCAGCTGTTGGAGTGAAACAGCTTCCGCCACAGGTACTGCCTCTCTTAAGGACAGCGCAACCTTCCTACTGTTTCAGCTGATGACAGTTGTTTACTCCGACAGATGGCGAATGGACAATCAATCCAAGTCACTCCCCATTTGGACAGCCATCAGACATCCAGGCTTTGTTTAAATGAATCCAAGCCCCGCTTTATAACGGTGAAAGTGCGAGCAGTAGAAAGACTAACTAATCGCGAAGAGAAGGGCGACGTAAAGATCCCCTTTCACTGCGATCCCTTCGCAATGCACATCCACGCCAAGTACAACACACCCCGTCCGGATACAGCAACGATAACCATCCGTGTCGTGAACCATGACGGAACGCCGTATTCCAATCACACTGCGCTGGACGCAGCAACCGTCACAGCCAGTGACACAGACTCTGAAGGGGTCAGAACCATGACCACGCTGAGAAAGGGAGTGAATCTCTTTGTGAATTATACGCTGGGAACCCTTGTCGCTCATGTCCGAACCGACTGGCACAACAAGAATGCTTGGATGGAAGTCACAGTTGGTGGTGTTACAAAGAGAAAAGAAATTGCTAGACAAGCCAAGATATGGGTCAAGGCTCGTCTCGCTGAATCGAGGACGTACACTGTAGGAGACGCAGTTCCGATTATCCTTGAGTGTGGACCATTATGCAACAGCATGCATTATACGGTAATTCAAAAAGAAACGTAGTCCCATTCTATCTGTGCTTTAAACAGCTGTGTTTCATTCAGGGTGTCGGTCGAAAACGTCTCTATCCTGTCAACGTCCTAGACACTGCCAATCAACACAGCCAAACTGTGATTGTAGATATTACAGAAGAAATGCTACCGCTGTTAAAAGTAGTTGTGTATGCTGTCGATCCCAATATGACCGACCTGGCAAGCGATGTTCTGGATATCGAAATTGCCAGCCAGGAACTGATCAGAAATGTTCGTCTGACCGTTTACCTGTACAACCCAGTTCGGATAAATCTTGGAACTTTTGTATAGATCAAACTCAAGGTGGAACCGCAAGACAACAGCCGTCCTTATGTTCTTCCCGGTCGCGGAAACAAAGCGAAAGTCACTGTTACCGCGGCCAAAAACTCCTTGGTTGGGTTCTTGGCTGTTGACAAGAACTTACTAAAACTAGCAACTGGGCATGACATTTCACGCTCTGAGGTAGGTGCTACAAGAAACAGCTACGCGGGGCCAAATCGGTTCGGTAGGACTTGAATACTTAAGAGAACAGTTGTATTGTTTACTCTATATTCGTCTACTTTATTCATTCACTTTATACTCTGTTTACTGTATGTGGAGTAAACAATGCAAGTGCTCTCTTAATTAGTAGCGAGCGGCTCACACTGACGAGCTGTGGTGTGATAGTGGCTCGATTTACAGATTATTTCCAAGCTACTCGGATTTCCTACGAAGTCCTCTGCACAGGACTACATATCCCACTGTGATTGGTATATAAGTCTGATGGACTCATGCAATACAGAACAACTGAAATCGTCATTTGAGGTGCCTGTGTGCTATTCAGTCGTTTCTCCAGTGTGTTGTAATTATCTGAGAATGTGTTCTTGTAGGACGCGAACATTATTGTGTCGCTATTCGACAGTGACTTTATGATGGATTCGGTTTCCGGTGCGCCAGACTGCTTTATTTTACCGTTTCTGTATGTACATCCTTAATTGTTTCAGGAAGACCAGCAGATCTAAAATCAACACAGCCGCATGTCCTTCGCAAAGATTTCCGGGATAGCTTCTTGTTTACCACAAAAATTGCCGAGTAAGACAATTTCTTGAACAGGAGATGTGTTTAGCAGTGGTTTATATCGGTTGGCTGCATTGTAGTTCCTTTGGGCAAGTTAACTTCTTCGAAGCGGTGCCTGATGCGATCACGACTTGGGAAGTAACCGCTTTTGCTGTTAACCCAAATGAACCATTCGGACTAACACTCGTTCCTAGCGAGGTACGTCCTCCTTGCCCAATGGAACCGGAAAATATGAGACTGATTTGATTTACTGTTAAAAAAAAGTTGCATTACACGCAAACTTGGTTACAGCTGCGGGTGTATCAAGACTGGTACATCCATGTCGACAGCCCGAATACAATGCTGGAACACGAGAAAGCCTCGATTGAAGTAACCGTCTACAACTTTCGATCGCATTCATCAGGAAGCGACGCAGTTCTAACGGTGGAGTTCAGCAAAGAACCCGAACGACTTAATAGTACACAGCGCTCTGCTGTAAACGCCAGACAACCTGTCCAGCATTTTACATTTCCTATTGGACCATACAGGAAGGGCCGGGCGACTGTCACTGTATCACTGCTGCAGTCCGGACTGGGTCTCGTTGACAGAGTACAGAAATCCTTCCCAATCTATCCCGGCGGTGTGCTTGTCGTTAAAACATCGAAGGCAGTGGTGGTAGATGGAGGGAAGCAAAGAAACTGGGTTATTCCGGTTGGTTCGAGAGAGATAACGGAATTGCTGAGTTTTGTGCCGGATTCGTTGGCTGTAACGTTAAATATCTTCGGTGAGTGCTTACAGGTCTGTAATCCATTTTTGACTTTGTGCGTTTCAATAATATGCAGCTGAAAATCGAAACTTCGATACTTCACAGTCCCACCTTACATCGTTTTGTCGAGAAGCAAGTGTGGATGTAAATTATTCACATTTTTAGGCGATATCTGGGGTTCAGTGCTCAAGCAAATGTCCATGGACGATCATGTTAAAGAATTCGATGGATTAATTCGAATGCCGCACGGGTGTGGTGAACA
>JAQGAU010002974.1:0-14157 GCA_034698045.1 Paramacrobiotus richtersi
CCGCAGAACCGAAGACGCCGCTGACCACACCGGTGAACAATAGTCCAGGTGCGATTGGAAGCAAGCGTGATAAAGGCACCGCCGTTGAAATAAGCTTAGGCCGTCTTTCGCCCGATTGATCATAGAGATCCGATAATGATAATGAGTAAACGATTTTACTTTAAAGGGTTGGGCCAGTTCATTCGACAAGACATCACCTCGCGCGACGCACGCCGAACCCGTACTGCTGGCAGGCACACAGCCGGATTCCATCAGAAAATGCCGGTCCCAAAACGTACGATGACACATTCGATCCTGGATGCTGTGGGTAAACCATCCACCGGCACTGGAAATCGATACATACTGACATGCATCGTTTATGATCGTGAAGGCGGTGCGAAATCACATGGCGCTACCCGTGGCAAAGTTACTCCTGTCTGAACTATGTCTCAAATACTTGTTCCCTCTGCAAATCCGTACCGGGAAAGGCAAGGTTGTCAACCAAGTCATTAAAGAAATGACGAAATTGCTGGACATAAAACACATAACATCGACTTCATTTCGGCAACAGATAGGTGCAAGGACGCCTAGGAAGGAAGTGTCAGCCATGGCACACTGCCTCGCCAACTTGGCCAAAGAGAACCAACGAAATTTGTTCCAGTACCTCCTGTGGGTGACGTTCGCTATTAATGAACGCTAACCCCGGCGCAGCCACTGAACTGGTTTATTGTAAAGGGTTGCATGGTCTCAATTTTCTCCTCTATTTCGGTTCGTTACTACCAATTAATTTGGATGAACCATTCCTCCGCCTGATGAAATAATGCGCTGAAGATATGTAACAATGAGGACAGTACAGCCCGAAAGACAAATTAGCAAGTGGCAGAAGCTAATAGTCATAAAAACACAAGATTCATTATCCCGCACCTACAAAAACACCCAATAAGTCTCCGAGTACCGTTCTTGCGTAGTCAACGCTAATACATTCTGACAAACATGATTAATTATCGGATTTAAAATTGTACTAAAGTGAACATTTATGTTTCCCGCTTCCTCGGAAGATTTGTTTTCAAAATCTGAGGCGTTCGGTTAATCGCTCCAATAAAGAAGACCAAAGGAAATACAGTTTACCACGGTGATAGTGTTCAAATCTTCCCCAGAAGTCCTGCACTTCAAGCAACGGCACCAGCGCCTACTTTATGGACTTCTTAAAGAGGCACTGGAAAAGCAATGCTACCAACAACGACCGCTTAATCCACTGCTTCATCAGACCTTCATAAGAGGGGTGTGGTGCTGCTGCATTATCTGTTGCGTGCGTGCGCTACAATGTAACAGAGAAGTAAACCACTGTAACCAACAACAACAATATCTGTATATTCTAATGCTCCAAAGCCGATTAAACCACCTCCTGGCGCTGCTGCATTTTGAAAAAAACGTCAGACGCTCCATTCAAATTTCATACTCCGCGGCGACAACAAGATAAGCCATTACAGGTGTGAGATACTGTCTGGGTATCTTACACGTTATACTGACTGAATAACGGCATGCCAGCTTTCATGTAGAACTTTATTATGCACAAGCAACATGTATGTCTCGATATCTTGCTTGACAGCATAGTCAGCAATATATATTAGAGAGCTAAGGGGCACGTTAACGGCTGATCGTGGCAATGATCAGACGACCGTCTAGCACAACGCATGAGGCTGAAATACAGACTGCTAGCTTAACGCACAGCATGTTGTGAGGACTTCACACAGGACTTTACATGTTAAAACATGAATCGTTTTGAGTAAGTATAAGAGGACACGGAATGTGTTACTTTCGATATGTATGGCGCCCCCCATTGGCAGAAAAAGCCTTGTCGGCCATCCAAACCCAGAGCTTCCGAAACAAGTGGCGCACTATCTCTTATACCCGTTTGGGGCCATGGCCAACTGGGCCCGGTGATGGACCTGCCACTCTGGGTTTCTGAAAAATATGATAGCAAGAGCACAGGCGTAAAACAAGCAGTAAGACTGCACAGTTTTTTTGGTTAATTCCGTGGCGTTTAATATACCTCACCGGTGCCGCGACAGTGATAATGAGGCGGCACGCTTTAAAGACTGCCTTATGTGCACTCGCGCTGGATAAGCTAAGGTGGACGATTAAGGATTGTACCTTTTTAGCTTACCCGTCTTTGGCCGGAAACGTTTTGTGTATAACTAAGGTTCTACTCTGCATGCGACAACGCAAAAGTAAACAATACGGCAAGGCGAGTTTACCTTAACGTTAAGCGCATCAAAGCCGCTCACTCCGGACATAATACGCCAGGTAACACCTATGAAAGGTGTAGGGTTTTCCTACATACCCATAGTATGCGGATCAAGTATTAACTAATGTGCGTGCGTGTGCGTTTATTGATCGTTTCTTGTAAAGTCTATTTTGAGCTGCATCACAAGTGTTCCCGAAGACTGGGGATGCCGCGTATTGATTTTCTCGACCCTGAACCTTCTAGAAGGATCAGGGCCGTTTTACAGTCCTTTATAAACGCAATGCATCTCTATGGAATGTGTCAGTCAGATTGTCAGCGCTTTTCTGCATTAAAGTATCCATTTTCCTGCAGCTTTGCCGTCTTTGCTATATACGAGCTCGTGTGGCAGATTTACGTATGCTGTATGCTCATACGCCCCACAGGGGACCGGTCTAATCGATCAATACTTCGAAGAGCTGGCGCGGAGGTCTGTTCAGGTGTAATAATAACAACAGACCATAAAAAAATCATTACTCCAGTCAACCGATCAGTTCGCAACCAATGGACATTCCTAATGCTCGCAATCTTGCTATCGTCACGGGTGATGTGAAATCATCGTTACATCTTTTGCGTACTAAACCAGGCTCGAACATTCACCTGTTCCTAAACGCCGCACAAAAGCCTAGAGTTGACGACGGAGCACAATTTCCGTCAAAAGACATGTTTTTAAAATACGGATTTCCTAAATCCGTACGTTGTGCAATCGTGAATACATTAACTAATTAGTGTTGGTGTTAATGAAGATCAAGCATCCTGAATCGAGCTGCCAGCAACTCCAATTCGCAGGACAATTAAAATGATTCAATAATTCGTTAGCCCATTCCATTTCTAAATTATCTCAGGATGGCCAACGAGACTAGTCCGCAGACGTATTTTTTTCGGTGTTTCCTTATAAAGCTTCCGTATCCCAAGTTACGGGGTTTACACCGTGTTTCTCTCGCCAACGGAATCGAATGCCTATTCCAAAAGACAGGTTTACCAAAAAAACCTCGTAAACCGATGCACCAAAATGAATACGATGAACCGTATACAAGAAATTAATCGCCTAGGTAACGCTAATGACGGTTTCCTAGATACATTTTCATGACCGTTTTAAGAGCAGTAACAAGCATCATCCGTGGTTTTTCACTCCAATAATTATATGATGAGCCTTTCTAGAAAATGTTACGTCATACTGGACAAGGGTTAATAATGATGATGATGATGCGACGACTGGCCAGTGCTGCCGTGTCTGCTGTTCCGAAGACCACTTATAGGGTCAGTGCCAATGCTGTTAGACGGGAACTTATTTAACTTCCTGAATCACGCTGTCGTGCGCGATCGACACTGATGCGACGCATTGGTGGAGCCTGGGGTAGCGAACTTTGCTCATTTAACTTTGGACAGTTTCCTTCGAAACATACGTTACGTTGGGAAAGGGTCAAGAAATCTGAAGCGAAAAAGCTATGAAAGACCGAAGCAGCATATTCTGGAGGCAAGAAAGGACGCGGTAAATACAGGTTACAGTATCATCAAATCGACGATAAAAAATCCGGCAGAGTTTTTTGTTTGAGATAGCTGTTATTATCGGATCGAATACGAAGAGTATTTAACGCTAACGAAGAAACAACTGTGCACATGATTCCGAGCTTTGTAGACATATAGCCGTAAGTCTTCTCCCTTTTATTCCGAAATTTGGTTCGGATTGTTGGTGATATTAGCAGACCGTGTTTCCATTTCTTCCAGTGTGGGTCCAGCATAAATACGTTATCCTCTTGGGTATTTCGAGATTTAGCTCAGCTTCATTCACCTGTGCAATGGATCGTCCGGGTCGCAAGCTGTCATGCCCCAACCGTAAACTGTGCTGTCGCGTGTATACATAGTACCTAGGTGAGGCTAACAAACAGTCTAACAAACAGTCTGCCCGTCGGCGTTATATTCTACTCGCTGAGAGAGTGCAGATTGTTGCCTAAGCGGCTGTAAAACGGTCGGAGGAACTACTCCAAAGGTTTCTATTAAACCGATGGCTTATGTATGCCGCCACCGTCGCATCACGGAATCGGAAACAATTTTTAAATGGTAATGCTGCTGTACCAGCTTAGACAGGCTGGTTCGTGTTTTCATCCTTCTGTTCGCTGCACACCCTGCTTTGCGCATAATCCGCAGAACACCGTTCAAGTACACACAAAGTGTGGCGCTTAATGCCAAAGAATCAACAAAGTTACTAAAAAACAGCCTAGCCGCAAGATATTTCCACTTAACGTACAAGAGGACTGGTGTTTTGAAAGATGGGAAGGGTCGCTGGCAGGGCCTCTTCGGGACATTACGTACATGGATCTATACAGATGGCGCGCTTACTGAGCGCTTGTCCGACGATTAGGTTCGGATTGTTGGTGGTTTGACCAGGCTGTGGTTCCACTTCTGTATGTTATGTAACACTTCGGGTGCAAATATGAATATTGCAGTCATAGAGAGCATGCGCCTACTCGTGTCGTACATGACAAGATACCTTACTAAAGCAAAACAGCTCTACAGTTGTGCAGGCATATTCGGGAAATGCATCTCTCAAGCCGCGAAAACTGACAGCGTTTCGAAGCCTGTGCAACAGCTACTAATGTCAACAATTTGAGAAGGGACGTGTCAGCACAAGAAGTAGCAGTGCTGCCTACGCGCTGGCCCACATTAGAACCCAGTCACTTGTACGGTAAGCAACCTATACGATTACGGTAGAAACTCAAAAAGTGACTCAAAAAGCCTGCTCTCGAAGAAACCGATCAAAATATCACATGTCCTGCCGACGTTCAGCAAAAAAGCACTGTAGTACAACCGTCGCAGAACGTCGCCTCCTCCTCCCTAATTTCAACATTTCCAGTAAACGTCCGGAACCGCTTTTCCTGACTGGATCTAATTATCGGACTAACGGAAAAATCGAACATAGTCCCGATAGTGAGTCTGTTAAAGCTTACTTGACAGACGTTATGAATACTGTAGACGTCCTGGGCAAGCTGGGGAAACGTATTATGACCAAGAGGTCGCCGAAATATTAACAAAGGACTGCGCGAGTAGCGTATCAACTCTCTTGAGGTGAGGCAGAGACAGGAGCTTTCGCTCTCGGAATGAAGCTCTAATACAGTATAACAATCATGGAGGTGAAGTAGCACGTGATGCTAGTAGCTGTTTGCACCTGTAATCTCTCCAGGCGCCTCCACGTGGCTATCCGCGAGCTAATTAACAGCATGAATGCTGTGGTAAGAGTTGGGAACAGTTTTTTCCAACTGTTGCTTTAAAATGATGTCATTGACACTTAACTGAGAATCGAGAGCTCGTGTGGCAAAAAAACAGCAAAGTTCTGGAGTGGAGGCGGATTTCCCGCAGTCGACTCCTTGACCACCAACCTCTCAGTAGGCATGCATTAGCAGCACTTGTGGTGGTCCCCTGTGGAGATATTCCCCATTGTCTGCTCCGGGTTGGCGAGGGACCTGCTTTGCTGGGGAGCAAAACAGTCGCAACTAATCCTCTATGATTCTACCTTATAGTGGAGGGCAGAAACCTATGGTGGACTTGTAATATCGAGCGACGAAGTCCAACAGGGGCAGCTGTTATTACGTAAGCGAAATTATTGTGTGTCGAACTCAACCAAGCTGGCTGGCTGGAAAAAGATACGGACGCCCCAAGGAGGAGCCCTAATTTCAGTGACTGGGGGAAGAATTCTTCTAAACGCCTGCGTCTAACGTTAAGAGGCGCCGCGAGTCCACAAAAGGTGGGCGTCGTGCACCGCGTTTCGATTATCAACCGGGCGAAAAAACTCGAAAGGTAGCTATTTAGTTAGCACCTGCAAACCAGCCACCGACCTGGCAACAGATCAAACACATGTGCAACCGCAATTACGAAAAACTCATGTGAAGCATAATATTATCCGGCGCAGCTATTGCTGGAACACCCCAGTTAAGGTGGACATGTGATGAGGTAAGGGTAAAGGTTGATCAGTTACGTCTTCCAACAATATCCATCACCTTGATCGCCGCAGATCTTCAGTGGTCTGAACTGCATTCCTCTGTACGCGTTGATCTAGCCAACAGCAATATTGTGTTGTCCGTAAATAAAATCCAGAACATTCGAATATGCACAGCGAAGCACAGCGAAGCACAGCGGCAAAATAATTGCTTTCTGTGGGAATTGAACCGTGCGTGATCTCTGCAGACAAGCAAGATATGGTTAGACCATTCAACAATACGAGCACCAATATACAGCTTTTGTCGCCTGGATTTTCAAACTCGACTGCAAACCTTATGACCAGTTTTCTAAAACTTGCCCTCAATGTTAAATGTGACAGGGCTCGATACAGACATCGCGATTTGCTTAATTTCCACGGATTCCAGTGGCTGGAAGACGCGCCAAACGTTAAGGGCACCGCCGGTAAGAGTCCAGCGACCGAGCATTAACTTCGATGTTGATATTATTCTACCAACACCTATACTGTCGTGCTGTTGCCATTATGCGAGAACAGTTACGCGTGAACTATATATTATGCGTTCACTATATCACATTAATTTTGGACTCGCAATCCCAATCGGCACCGATATTCAGAAATTCGGAACGTGCTGCTTCGGAGAATCCTTCCGACAGTGGTAATACTGCGGCGTAATGCGACTGTATCGCTGAATTCTCAGAGACCAATAACGCATCGCCAGCTCGATTGATCTTTTTAACGATGCCACCGATAGATGCGGGGTTAATTATTACATCTATTAAAATTTGATGCGGGCAAGATCCACAGCTCCGCCTGGAATTACGTTATTTTCATAATTGATGGTGTCAGGTTAGCGTTGCAGGTGTTCACAATGAACTTTTATTCAAGGAATTCAAGTATGTGGTACTTAGGTTCTGCATCACTGAGTTCGCAAATACTTCGAGGAAAATCTTAGGATACATTGTCTAAGACAAGAGTCTCGGTCCCGACACTGACACAATTCTGGCAGTTAAAGAATTTCCTATCCCAGAAAACTACAAAGACCGATTAGAAAACTACAAAGACATAGTCCGATTTACCAGGCTGGCAAGTTTCTATAGGGTTTCCATCGATAAATTTGCAGACCTCGCAGTACCTTTGCATGATCTTTCGGCAAAACACACCGACAAAAAAATGAGTATTATCATGGAAAGATATTCATAATGAGTCGTTCCAGGAATTAAAAACATCCATGTGTACTGCCCTAGTTTTGGCGTACCTTCGACGATAAGTTACCAGTAATTTCACATGTAAATGCATTCGATATCGCTGTTGAGTGCGTCTTAGCGCAAAACACTCCGATGGCGTACACCCAGTGGCGTATGGCTCGCGTAAACTTTCCTCGTTCGAACAGAAGCTTTCAGCTACAGAAAAAGAATGTCCGGGCATTCTTTACGCAGTAGAAAAACACAGTAATTTTGGTTTCGGGAGAAAAACAGAATGCTTCGCAGAACATTTTACCATGCAATATGTGCAAAGTTTGAAGACAGACAATGCGAAATTAGCACGCTGGTCTCTCAGGCGTGTGTAGCTCACCATTCGGGAGTAACTAGCATTAAGACTGCCTATTCAATGAAGCGCTTCCCGTCCAGTTCGTCCTTGGAATGGATCTTACAACATATTTCGTAGCGGAGTGGAAATTTGGCCTCGTTGTAACCGGAAGTGAATCAGTAATACCAGGTTGCAATATGTGGAACAGCTTTACATGTTGCAAACCTCAGTTCTTACTCAAATGCTGTTTTTTCTTTTATTCAAGTATCGCATCATATACGAGGTGTATCCGGGTGGCCGAAACGCTGTGACTAATCTGTCTTTTAAACCGGTCTGTGTTAGAGGGTCAGGAAGTGATCCACTATGTCGGACAGTAGAGCTATGTTACGCCATGTAAAATGCAGCCCACTAATTACATCGTATAACTCCGTTACAGTGCGTGAATGTGTGGCGGTGCGTAATGTCATGGTACACCATGCAAGGATCTGTTCTATAATGTGACGCTGTTCTACAACACCCTTAACCCAAGCTGTAACGCCATGCAAGATTAGGGGTGGAGGCAAAAGTGGGTTGCTAGGGTTAACCAGAACGTAGATACTCCTGTGTTTTTTTTTGCAGCTGCTTTTCCTAACGCAGCTTCTGCAAGTGTTAAAGTATCCACTAGGTGAGCACCGCAAGAAAATATCTAGGACGCAAACCAACCGCTGACTTTGCAGCAGATCAAAGACATGCGCAAGCGAGATTAAGAAAACTCGAGCGAAACAGAATATGCTTTGGGGCAACTATTGGAGGAACACGCAATTATGGTGGACAAAGCGTAACGAGGCTATGGCGATGGTTGATCATCTACGCCTTCCGACAATATTCACTACCTTCATGGCTAGAAATCTACAGTGGTCCGAAGTACATTATTCTTATACACACTGTTTAGCCAACAGTAGTGTTGTGTTGACCTTAAATAAAACTCAGCAAATGTTGACCTTAGACAAACCTTCTACTGCCCGTAACCGACCGTTCGGCTGTACGTTAACGTTGTAATACTATACGCCCAGTAAGTAAGAATTAATGGGGTTTAGTGTGGTTCAAAAATCGCTGTGATCAAAGTTCTATCAGTTAACATCCGCGCAACTCATCGGCTGAAATCGATAGCAAGGAGTAAAGAGGTAAGGCCAACATAGTTATTGTAGGCTATGAAACAAGGGCTTTTTATATTCTGGTATTTAGGAGAATACAGTTAAACCTCGTGTACGCCTATGCTATCTTCCAGCATGCGGGCTTCAAGAGCCGAGCGAAAATTTCGTTTTGTCGAAGGTGCGAGCGAGGAACTCTGATTAAAAGTAGTTCCTTCTTTCGAGTTTTAACTTTAAGTTCGTCTCCGCTCTTACCATTCTCTTAAGACCGATTTCCTTGAAAGATAGATATTACTATCATTTCGGAACGTGGGAGACCGATACAGTCCCCACCAGAAGATCCTGCAAAAAGACAACTACCTGGGGTTGAACCTGGATTTGACCATATCGAGCAACAGGCAGCTCAACCTGTAGGAACATGTAAAGTGTTCGGATTACTCCTAGGGTAGTGGGAAACCCTTGGAATATATGCATCTGGTAAGTATTGAGAGTAATGGGAAGATTAAATCCCGGTTAAAATAGGTAAGTAAGCCAAAGGAATGGACGAATACTGACAGTTTGTTGCCTTTTGACAGGTGGAAGGCTGGAGCCCGGACGGAACACAACCAGGAAGTGTGGCCACATGGTCGGGAAATAACCAGCCATCACAACCAATTAAGATGGTTAGGTTAAAGCAAATTATCTTGACATAATAATAGGACAGGTATGAAAGTCCCTATGAGGATGAACAGAAGGTACAGTAAAGTTCATCTGCTATGGTTTTTTGTTTCTGCATTCGCTGAAGTTGCAAGAAGCTCGAGCACATGCCTTACAGCACTTTTATATGTGCTGTTTTATTGTAATCACGGCTTTCCGTGGCCGAACACTCCACACGTTCGGATCATCTTCCACGCTTGCCATGAGATGTTCACTGTCTTGGGGTTGTGGCGACTGCGGATTATCATGGCTCTGCAATGGCTGTGGAAGTAAAATCCCATTTAGCAGTGTATAAGTGCAGTGAAAAGCAATATTTACAACGATTTTTGTAGGAAATTACTAAAGAGCAGTTGAAAGAGATTCTGGCGACAGTACGCGGGAAAGTGAAGAAGTCCGTTGAGCAAACTGATCCGGGAATGGCGCGGACACAAGAAACGGAAGTGGCTGTATGGACGATGGTAAGAGAATCTGAAATCGGCACGTTTTGTATACTAACTATGTGAACGGAAATATTTCCCTGTGTCTAACATAACAGAGCACATGCATAAAAATGCTGGGATTTAATGATAAATCCAGATTTCTGAACCGCATAATCGCAATTACATAGTTCATCACGTACGAGCTAACGGATAATCGGAAATAATTACTTAGAACTGTATATATGCTGTATATGATATTTTATATGTTGTATATGTATATGTATATGTTTTATATGTATATGCTGTTTATGATACCATGGTACAGCAATAAACACAACACTTAGAACTGTTGAACTTTTTCATACATTGGGTATGCATTAAGCAAGCAATAAGCATGAAATAGGAACAATTTCATGTGCTGACGTTTGACGAGGTCGTGTTAAAACAGGCATTGGTCCCAAGTCAGCAGGAACCGGAGGACACGACTGTACAAGGTTTCCGCAACACTACACAGATACGGAACTCCAGTTCTTAGCATCGTGTGGTGTATAGGTTATTATTTTGACATGCAGAAAATTATGATTCTACGGTTAGCGTTCCACTTGTAGTGGCCTCACTGTCAATTAACGGCATCTACATGGGGGAGGTTTAACGCCAGCACTAGACAGTCTAATGATGTCCGTACGTGTTTCAGTTTTTCTTGTTTAATTGCTTTACCGTATTACGGCTTATTTGCCGCGCAAACAAAACAAACAACCTTTACTCAAAGTCATTCTATTCTATCTAGTGATTCTAGTCATACACAAACTGCAGTTCGTACTTTCGTAGTTTTCGACATGCTGACCGGACACACGATCAAGGCCAGTGCGGCGACGAAGCTCAAGAAACGACACTCGCCATGAAACTACGAAACAGCCTGAATGTTCTTCACTGTGCAAAGCGCTCGGACATCTTGGATTCCCGATCCTTGCCTTGTTCCCGTGTGTAATTGCGTAGCATTAATTTCTCTTTATATTGCTGAACTTTTGTGATGTTTTAAGTGTACTTACTTGGATTTTTTGATGCCAAATCTGTTGTTCAGCCAGGTTTAAATTCCGAAGCTGAAAATATTACCTTCAGTCGGAAATCGGTTAGCTGCACTGTTGTAAATAATAATAAATAATAATATTAGTTAAGGGGATTCAAAGCTTGAATTTCACTTTTTGTGTTGTTCTATTTGATAAACACGTGCTTACAAAGTTATGGTTCGTAAATCAAGCTCTCTAATGCGCTGCCACCATAAGCGCCACACTGAGCGTTCGGCTTAAAAAACAACTGAGACTACATAACGTTCGAAATGTACCTTGTCCACAACCGTTCCAGGTCTACATTTGAGCGCAAGCTCATAAAACAGATGATTGCTTACTTAATCCTTTGCATCTAACAAGGCAGCGGCACCACATTTTAAACGCGAAAAATTTCGGCTCTTTTTTTTAAATTACAACTAATTATTTAAATAATTAAAAAATTTAGTTTGGGTCTGGACGAGTCCGAGGAGTCGCGGGAGAAAATCCCAAAGATGGTCATTCGCCTATGCTTAAGTATGGCGGTACTGGAATTTGCTGCGCAACAGCCTGCGTTGACATAAATTGTTCTACATGCCATAGTCAATACAGGAAGTGCTAGTTCTGTTCACCTACAAGGGCGGTAGCACTGGCGACATCGCAACTTCCCATCTTTGGGATTTCCTCGTGCGGCTTCTCAAACTCGTCCAGACCCAGACTGAATTTTTTAATTACTTATATAATTAATTGTAATTGCAGAAAAAGTACCAAAATTTTTCGCGTTTAATTTGTCGCGCCGAGGCGTTGTAAGTTGGAAACTGAAGTTACATAACCCGTCAAATGTTTTTACAAAAAAGTTAGAAAACCGATATTTTGAGCAGGTGATTTAGTACATTCTGGCTTGTGGCATCGTCTGTACTGTAGGTTGGCTGCTGCAATCAGCTCAGGTTCACTCAGCAGAGAGGTTTTTTCTGTACAAGACTTCTTTCAAGCTTAGTTGGGAACTCTCTTTGCTCAGAAAAAGATAGCTGTCGAACCCTTGCTGAGCATTTTTCAAAAACGCAATCAGACCGCAAAAAGACCGCACGGGCCAATAGTAAGGAAACAGAGAGAGCGCATATCCGACCGTAGGCCGACTAGTCTAGCTCTAACAACAACAACTTTATTCCTCCAGATTTCTCTGGCAGGGGCACATCAACTTTGTGCCAGTGATGGTATTTCTGTACAGACAAACTGACAACCGAAATGATTACGAACAACAAGCATGAGCCGAGTAACCGCTGATCCCAGTCACTGTGACAGCCGCTTGGGGCTACTGCGACGACCGCTCTGAGTGCCCGAGACAGCCGCATTGTGTGCTGCTGCACCCAGCTTCGGTAGCAGTGACAAGGTCGACTCCACTTTCAGCCGCCTTCTGGCCAGAATGGACCGACATGGACCGACATTGTGCCGTTTCACTTTAAATACAATTCACTTTGAAATTTTGACATCGTTCTCACATGGTTAGGCAGCCCATGTTTCTCTTGTTGTATTATGACTTTATGTAAGTTTAGTTTTTGAAGTATGGGGTACGCTGGCGTTCACATATCCCCTTAAAGCAATTCTCCTTTAATTCTAGCACGTTTCAAGAAGAATTTTGCGTGTGGCCAGTCGAATTGATAACACAGGATACACTGATGGTTCTGGTGGTCAGAAGACCAACACACGGGAATGTGAAAACGGTTTGTGCACGCAACATCCAGCTGTTGCGCATCTAGCTGTAGCGCATTAATTGCTGAATAAATTTGAGCACAATCCCATGTACCAAAAGTCTCGTTTTGTAACAATCTTTTTTAAACTTGCATGTGAAACGCATTTATGGATGGAGATTGTTTTTAACCAAAACCAATCTTCCAAGATTGTTTTTAAATCGTATAATGAATTTCGAAATTTTGGAAATTCATTTTAAATTTTAAAAATAATACGGGGAGGCTGATGAGAATAACCAGGGGTTTCATTCACGTCGGCAGGTACTACAGCTTGTATTTGGCATCAGCACTGAACACTGACACTCGCACGATGACAGCCTATTAGCAATTCGCGACCACACCGGATCCAGCGTGCAGCGTTTCTTGAGTCTTTGTCAGCGGATTACAACGGCATTTGTTGGAAAAGATAGCATTTTACAAAATCACGGCGCGGGGAAGAGCGTCACCTTTCTACACCGATTGAATATTTCTGACAAGGACGTTTTACCAAAGCTGGCATCCCAACCTGGCATTTTTGAAACTGAACGCTCAGATTCTTGTTTGAATATTTGTTTGGATGCGTTTCTGCTTCCCAAGAGAAGAAAATATGAACATTGACTTCGTTTCGAAAACATGGAACACATTTACAGTATAGTCCTTCAAAGCTTTTAATGTTTTCATTTGAAATAACTCATAATCGATAGGGTCGAAATTTCATGTTACATACAGGTTTCGCTCATCCCCGTACCGTGATAGGATGCCCTATTTTACCATGCCCGAATCGTGTATCACGAAGACCGATTTTTTTCTGAGAAACTGCCGTTGAAGCCACCGTCAATGAAGATGTTACCAGTGTAATGTTTCGCCAGAACAAAGGCACCAGCAGACTGGTCAAACATAATTAATATTCAAAAACGTTAAAACGAAAATTCACTGCTTTGCACGCTGGAGTTGCGATGGCTGGTTACCACAGCAGCTGGGCTGGGTGCCACAGCACTGCATAGAGGCGCACTGAACAACGGTAGTTCGAGTTGTGACATATGTGGAAGAAGCGTGTTTGCCTGGCCTCGTGGATTAGATATCCTCAAGTTGCCAGGTAGCGGCCAGTTACGCACCTGCCATTTACTCCCACCCTCGTGTGCGAATACGTTGCAAGCAAATTGCCCATAACAGTGTGGAAATAATGTAATGTAATTAAATAATGCAATGACAGTGCGGCGATGTAACAGGGTGACCTACAGTGATACTTCGCCAATGTGACTCTGTATGGAACACACACACGCCACAGTAACAATACGAGAGGACTCAGGAAATAAAAGGTAGGTTCTTGAAAATATTTAATTCAGCCCGTTTTGTATCTATGGTGACGCACGTGTTCATTTGCGGTCCGTTGTGTG
>JAQGAU010002975.1:0-14156 GCA_034698045.1 Paramacrobiotus richtersi
GCCCTCCTCTACGGGGTGCGTGTGGAGCCCACCATCAATGTGGAGACTATTGCCAAGTTTGAAAAGGCCAAGGAACTCAAAGAACGCAGGGCTGCTGTAGGTTCTGTCTTTTGTTGACGATTAATTCTGGTCTGTTTGTAAGGGTTGTGTCGTGTTAAAGGGAGAGCCAAGCACGAAACGTGTTCGCAAAGTGAAGGATCCAAGTGCCGCTCTTGCCAAGGGGGAAAAAAAGGAAACGAAAGAGAAGGACACCGACTCACTGCCCGCCCGGCAGTGGCGAATCTATGTAGACCGATCAGCAGGGGGGAGCGAGAAAAAAAAAACCAAAGGGGGACCCTTTTCTTCAAATTTTTTCATTTTTTGGCCGAAATTTTTCGCAATATACCCCTCTTTTCTCTTTCGTCGGCCAGGGAGGGGCGGCCGCCCCTTCGCCCCCCCCGTAAATTCGCCCCTGAGTCACCGAGGTACATAAGTATTTTGGGGAATTACTACGCTACTATGTAGTATAGTATATCCAATATGTTTGCTATGTGATTTGCTTCGTGCGTTGCTTTGATGGTTTGCTTTATAGAAAGAACTGTTTTTGTTTTCTCACAGTGATCAGTTGTCTTGTTGATGATCTTGTAATGTGTATATCTTATTTAGAACAAAGTGGGTCGGGAAAGAAATTCAAGCAGACCACCTTGGACAGAAAAATCGCCCAAGCGGAAAGGCGCCGACACGGACGACGAATCCTCCTTCCACTCGTCCGACCTGAGCAGGGATGGCGAAGAAGAAGAAGTTCTCTATTCCGACGAAGCACCTGCCAAGAAACCCGTCGTTCCCAAGCGAAGCGCGACATTTCACCGGAAAGGGAGGAGGAGAACACTGACACCAATGTGAGCAAGAAGAAGCCGGCGGTGACGAAGAAGAGAGCGGTCGTGGTGAGGTTGGTCCGCGTTGTGTCGCGCTGTAGTGGGGCTAACGGAGGCATGTTGGTTGTGTGTTGTAGGTGCACGAGACGGATGACGAGGAAGAGGGCGTTAAGCCGGGCCAGCTACCAGCCGGTGGCGCACCGGCTGCGCAAAAGGAAGTGAAAGCCGGAGGTGAAAAAGGCAACGAAGATTATCTCGCTGTATTCGTCCGATGAAGAGGACGAGCCCGTCAAGGTTATCGCTAAGAAACCGGCCGCCAAGAGAGAAGCTCTATGATTCTGTAGGATCACGGGTCAGTTTCCGTTAGCTAACGTAGTCAACTTATTGGTAATGATCTATTATTCAGTAATGGGTATCACATCAGATTCAGTTCTCACTTTGAAGACTCCATGAGTAGTTAATCGATGTCGACGAAAGCGATTTCCTGATTTTGCAGCATAAATAGTTCCGAGACTGCTTTACCAGAATTTCTTCTAATTTTCGTAATTTCGTGGCAAATAAGACTATAAAACTGACAATTAAGTGACAACGTTTAACGGGCCATTTGATAACTTAACGTGCATGTCATTTTCGCCTTTGACGAACTGTCTTCCGATGGTGTTACCTGTTCCTGTTGTCTAGTGCACGAAAATACGTACCGCTGATGTTTTTTGAATTGGTTTATTGGTTATTATTAGTATTCATTACTGTAATATTGTTTGTTCGCAGAAGCCGACTAAACGTGCCCTCTCGGAATCGCCCGCCTCAGACGAGGACGTTATCGTTCCGCGTGCGCGTACGACCCGCGTGGCTGCTGCCAAGAAGTTCGTGTTCCAGGACAGCGCTTCGGAAGCTGGCAGTGATGACGACTATGTCATGGACATCAGCACTTGAGCCTCTGTTGTATCACTTCTCCTGTTCTCCCTGTTTGCTCATCTTGCTTTTGTTGTTGCAACTTTTGCGAGTGCTTCTCAGTATTTTTTGCTTCTTCCGTGTGCGTTTGACCGAACGCTGTTGTGTTTTTGTGTAGGATCAGCTGCTCTTATGTATAAAACGGATATCTGAGTGTTTCCGGTACGTGTAGTGGAATACTTTCTCGGCAGGAAATTATGCACCGCTTTACTCGTCCTTGAACCACACGTCAGAACTTCCCCTTCGCAGCAATCTTGTGCGGACGCTGTTTCGCACTACATTGCCACTGCTTATTTAGCGCGTACAAACATCTCACACTCAACGATATTTTCATGCAGCGCAGTGAGCGCACGACAAACTTCGATAATCGTCGTCGTTAAACAGGCTACCACAATTACTACTTGATTTTATTTAGTGTACTCATTTTTAAAAATGCATGTTTTCAGCAGGGTGCAAAACTGTCTTGGTTGCATTATGGAATTTGCACAGCGTAACATTTGATATTTCGAAGATTTCAAATCAGATTACCGATCCAATGATGTATCATAGTAGAAAGAACCGAAAGTACGGTAGTCGTCGTTTGCAGCACTTGCGGCCGCTAGCATACAGTATTATTATGGTACAGTGGTTTTCAAAGGTTTCATACCACAGGTTTCATACCAAACATGCCTTATGAAGGCATAGTTACCTGATGGTGATTGTGAGCATTTTGAGACGCTGGCTGGCTCATGGTTGTTTGACCAAACGTGGTCGGACAGTCGGACTCAGGCATGTTCGGATCCAATCGAAACAAGTGCGGCAAGTTTCTGATGCTTATTTTCGACGGGCTATATATTATTTCGCCGCATTATATTACCGGTCTCGGCATCTCTCTCGTTGTGAAAGATAATTGATGGGACAATTGCATTTGGAGGAAATTGTAATATGACAACGTATTTTCAATTCATATGACTGGTATATATGTGAATGGCTTTATGCTGCTGGGCATTTGTTGGCTTGTTGCACAATAGGTTGTCTGCAGTTAGTGGTCAGTTGTGGGCGTTGCCGAGAAGAAACTAAGTGCAATTAAGACGACAGCTAATTTGATAAAACTGTAACAAAATGCAGTCAGAAGAATTGAGCGAACGCGGAGCCGTTTAAATCAGTTTTGGTCGCGGGCCACGAAAAGGCCTTCTTTCTTTTGTTTTACACAACAGATACTTTCTCGCATGGCCAGCAACAGAAATGAATGACTGGTCAATTGGAGAATATTATGCAAAAGCAACATAAATCAACGTAAAAAGATGCTTTGAACTCAAATGTAGTCAGCTAAACAATTAAGCAAGCATCTAAGCAAATTAAACAACTAAGCAATTTTAATAAATGCGAAAGTTTCTTTATGAGTGAGCTGATCGACACTACCGGGAACCACCCACATCTCGCGGTCGTACCCTGTCCCCCGGGCGTGGAGGTATCGCGGGACAACTGGGTTCATGTTTTCAACAAAAAACTTTTCGCTACAGCTGATATCAGCTGTAGCGAAAAGTTTTTTAGCGAAAAGTCGATCTTACGCAGTCGCCATCGTTGCTGCAACACACCGGTGTTACCCTGAGTAACCACGAAATGTCCATCTAGCCCCTAGATTCTAGGGGCTAGATGGACATTTCGTGGTTACTCAGCGTTACAGGTCAACGCGGTTCGTCCCTCATCCCGCAATGGCAAAAAGGAATAAACGTTCTTGCCCCAGTGCTGTATTCGTATTCTCTGGTGCGGATAATCAGTGAATCACTTTCCGACCGGTCGGAAAGGAGGAGTTCGCCCCATTTGTTCTCAACAAGATCGATGAATCCACAACACACTGCCGTCCAGGAACGGCTGCAATTGGACTCCGGTTACATTTATGTAGTTATATTCATTTAGTTAAATTATTTAGTTAGTTATATTCATTGACTTCTGAAAGGTCAGTCTATCCTGTTCCACCTCGGCACAACGGCTGAAAACAAAAACATACATAATATTAACTTTATCGGAGGTACAGGTCAACACATCCCGTAGACACGAGTCAAAATTAATGATCGTAGACTGCTGAAGCCGGTGGGTTTATGTACCAACAATTTCTGGTCTTATCTGAGAAAACAGGAAGCCGCTGAAGTTCAAACCTCACTTCTTGGCGCCGATTTTATGCCATTTTCACACGAGTATAGATTGGCACTCAGCCACGGTTTGTGCCAACCCGAAAAGTTGGACAACTGACAACATCTAACAGCGCCAAAAATCTTGATCTCCGACACTGGTCGAATTGCACCTAAACTTGCAAATTCTTTTCAGCTAATGTTACTTAGTACTGAGAATATAACAAGACAATGGTCAGTTCCTGGGTATTTTTGCTTTTTCAGTTCTTACATGTTAGATCTCTACAAACAACCGCATCATCTGCTGGCGTTCATTGGTCTCACTGGACAGATTCGCCACCGTCCACTTGAACATCGCTTAGACTGCTCAAATCCAGGCTATCGGTGAACCAGTTGCTGTCACTGATGGTTCCACAGCCGCTGCCACGCTGCGGTAAGAACTCATCTTCGAGACGGCGTTGTAGGTGGATCTGCTCGCTGATTCCCTTAAGGTTAGCCAGACCGTCCGCGGAGATAATCTTTGCTTGAGAATCGAACGCTCGAGTTGGTGCACCTTGAATTTTCTCTTCTGCAATGACAAAAAGTCAAGATATTCAAACCACAACGTGGTTATATTATTGACTTCAAAACTATGTACAAGCTATAAAATTTGTCAAGTGTACAACGAACACAGAGACCACAATACCCAGAAAAAACGGGTATGCACCCAAGAAAGTATTTGGTAACTGGCTTTCTAACAAAACTTCCGAAAATCACGTGTAAAAAACTCAAATTAGCAAATGAAATAGTCAAGTGTCCGTTTCAAGAAAGAGCCGGTCAAGAACACCAGCTTTGTTACGTACTCCGCAATATGCATACAAATACTTGTATTAAACAAACCATGCAGTACCTCGATAAAGTGGTTAAGCTGCGCGCGAAGTCCATGCATAATACGGATCCGATGTATTAATTTGGATGACTTCAGTTTCTTTTCCAGCGCTTTGACTTTATCCTCCGCTTCTTTGTAGTACTTTGTCGCATGGTAGACTGGTAGTGCTCACGGTGGCGTTGTCTAATATCCAGCTCGCACTGTGTCACCTGGGTAATGTACATAGTGCACAAAGTCAGTGTCAAATGCGAACGAAATTTTCCACCGATGTTTTTCACACCACTGCGGCGAAAGCGTATTTACCCGCGATCAGCTGCTTGTTCGGGCGATCGATCTCTCACGTTTTTTTGTGGCATAATTCAGAATTTCTTGCCAGGTCTTGTCGAGTTTTTCGCACCCTGACGCGTCAGGCCTTCTTCAGTCAATTTGACCATATCCTTACCGGCCTTCTGGACCGCGCTGGATTTCTCTAACAATAAGCTACAGTTCGATTTCAGCCTGCAAATATTCGACTAATTATTAGTCATAATAATTATGTAACGCATTCTGCATACAGAACAAAGCAGTCTTCAGAAAGGCGGAAATTTACAGTTAACAAATATTGTTTGAATTATTCACTACTGTATACTGTGCCGCGTGATTTCATTACCGCACAAAATACTGGGCATGGTTCAGTTTTCACTTAAATTTTTTATAGTAAAATGGTCTCTGTTCATGCACAACTAGCATTAATTACAAGTTAACCTATTTCTATAACCGTCGCTCTTTCGGTAAATCAGTGTAAATCAAACAACCAACATCAGCTGAATGTCATGATCAGTTTGGAGTCCACAGCCAACTGTATACTGTTGATGGCGATACGATAAAGTATAAAGAACGAAGTTTAACTTGATAGCAAGTATCGTACCTACAATCCATGTAGAAACTGGAATACATCTTGTGGCGGCTTGATGCCTGAATGATTTAATGGCATGATATAGCATGATTATTACATTAACAGTAGGATATAGACTTTGCATAACGAAAAAGGATATTAAATTCTGTAAGGGCACGATATCAGTCTCAGTGAAGTGTGACTAACTTGTGAGTGAAGTGCAAGTTTCTTCTACGGTATGTACAGTTAAAAAAAAGTATGCATTGTACGAGAGTAACAGGAATAAATGACAAATTATCAATAATCAAAGTCTGTGAAGACCCAAACGAATAGAAGCTGTACAGATTGTACAGTAGTATGTATTTTTACATAAAAAGATGAAGGGATACTGATTTAGAAGATACTTAATAACGTGGCCACTAATACAATTTACTCAACAAAGATGATTATAATTTTGTGTCAGTGTACTGTACACTATTTGTAATTGTAAATGTAGTGTCACATTATAATTACCAAACTGAAATCGTGAATCAAACACGCTGGCCGACCCATCCCCGGCCCAGCTGTAGTACACGGGATACATGCAGGATCTCCACATTTGCCGACAAAGATCAAGCTCCAAGTCCTGACGTTTAAATCTATCCATGATCAACCGAGATCCAGATCTACGTCATTGCTGATGCCGGCCTCATCGTCGGTCGGTGTGCTTGGCCGCTGGAATGGATTAACAATTGCAAAGGCGAACGGGGAGCTGGGAGGCTGGAAGGATGCGTAAAATGTACGCAACATACATACATAAAGACAGAAGTACAAACAAAAGCACAAAACTAGACGTCACGCAGATAAGTAGTATAACAATGTATTTTTATTTGCCAACATGTACTGAAAATTAATCGCTAAAAAGGTTATTCGAAACTGTCAAACAAAAATTAACATACATATGTAAATCACGTTACGAAGACGTACAACGTTGAAATAAAATCTAACAATTTTTGATAGAATGTCAGATCAAATAATGCAAAACAATAAAGCTTGTAATTAAGCTCCACTCTGCACATTTAGCATGCATGGCAACAGTGTTACTCATCCGCGATGACGACTGGGCCTATGCTTGACTGGACTAGACTTGAGTATTAGGGAGCATCCACAAGTTACGTAACGCGGCCTAGGGGATGAGAGGGTACCCGGCCGCGATATATTCCATAGATCAACGCTTCTTGCGCCTTGAAAGCTGTCAGAAATAAAACACTTCGCGTTTGTTTCATCCAACAATATCGGACGTACGATACCAATAGCCACAGGTGATACTCGCGCCATTGGTGACTTCAGATGGCGGCTGCTGAAAGACGTGAGGGACTGCTACCATGGACGGCTGATACTGTATGAGGAGATATTTTTGTTGATGTTTGTTCTTTTGTTCTTTGGATCCGTGACATCCGACCGTGATAATATTGACCACTTCTACGTGTTACAGTCGACCAAACTGACAAGTTCTGGGCGCAAAATGTTGACAGTGTTACTGTTTACAGACAGTTTATTTAACCGGCATAATAATTGTACATTTACAAAGCTTAAAACCAACATGTGCAGGGTAGAGAGTACAGTAATTTCCCCGTCAAGGACACCAACAACAACTTTATTCCTCTGGTAATTTCCGTCCAGCAGGTGCCATGCGTCAGCACAGCGCATTCCCTTGGGCCACAAACCAAAATATTAAACCCAAAAATATAGAAAGAGTAAAACATAAGAATAAGACAGTAAATGCACAGATCAACCAAACAACTGGACCCGGTCCATATCGTCATTCCGGATTTCGCTGTTCAATCAGTGCTTCGCATACTCGAAGAGGCCTGGGGGAACAGCTGTCAGCCTTTGTAAAAGGAATTCCCGGGTGGGCAAATGCAATGGACAGTAGAAAGGGGCGTGCATTTCGTCTTCTCAGTGCCGACAAACACGCTCGCATCGGTCCAAATTTCCCCACCGTCCCGTTTAGATCCTTAGGTGAGGCAACCGGTCAGCTGTTGTAAAATGGGGCCGGCAAGATCCCGAGGCAACAAATGTAGGTACGGAGCCAAGAATGGTTTAGGATGTACCTGGAACTTAAAACACAGCTCCCCTCTGCCGAGGGTGCTACTTCCGCTTACTCGACCGAAAAGGTCACATAAGAACTTGTTGCGTACTTTGACCATGATGTCCACAGGGGACATCAGGGCAAACTTTTGCTCGACTGCTGTTGCGTCGCCCAGCTGATTTCCATAAGCATTTCAACGGGATTGACAGCTCTTCTCAGAAAGCTTTTCTTTCGCGTCTGTGCAGATTCTATCAGATCTTGCAAAGCTAGACGGATGTGACTGTCTGACGACTGCTTCATGCATCGCGCGATGAATCGGATCTGGCTGGGTATCTGGCGGTAATGTAGTGGTGTCTGATGTGTGAGATAGTAGAACGCATCCGTTGGCAGTTTTTGTGCGATCTTGAAAAATCATCGGAAAAATTCTCTTGCAACCGGTCAACTTCTGCGTTGCATCCGCAATATTCTGACCCGAACAAAACATGAATGCCTACTGTTGCTTCGAAAACGCTTCTGGCAGTTTCAAACTGCATTCGCGGAGCCTCATTTTTGATCATCTGCACTAGTGCAAAATAACTTTTCGATAAAGATTCGGACAATGTTTTGCTGGACTAGTTTAGTGAAACAGACCGGAAACACAAGCTTAGTCGACGGCTGTGTAGTGTTTGTGTTCGTGCGATGCGATGCGAAAAATGTCGGTGCATGATAATATTGTTATACAAAAAACATCTTCGGCTGCCACATCAGCGCGTTTCTTGAGATCTACATCCACTGTTCAGAATCGATTCGAAGACATACTATCCAGGTCTAAGCTAGTCTAAAACGACTGTGACCGGCACAACCGTTCGAAGGACGAAAATTTCGTTTCGCATAAAGTTTGGACAGCCAGAAACTTAGTTTCCCCACCCTTCAGCGACACGCAGCTAAGCCTCATCCGGGAGCTTTCACCGAGAGTTCTTTTGTATAAAATTCTCGGATGACTCGCGTATGGGTCACCAGATTACCAGTATTATCTGGATGATGTTGGTAATATATGGTGGCAAGGGTGTAGCGACGAAACTTGCCATTAACTTGGAGGCCGGGAGAAAATTCCCGGATGATACCAAGTTTACCACCGACAGGCGTCACTCGAAGACTCGTGTGGGGGAAATTCTTCGTGTGGTCAAATTACCGGGTTTGCCGGTCAAAAACGGTTCTCGGTTTCATCGGCGGCTGCGAACGCGAAGTCAGGCATTCCATCCCGGTTTGGATCTTTCAGTGTATTTCACTGTTTTATTGTTTTTGAGCATTGCTCGTTGATTTGTTTGCACATTTCTTTGGCGTTTTGGTTTTGGCGAAAACGATATGTGAAGTCTTCTCTGGTGTTTTCAGTATTCGACCACCTTGCTCTGCCTTAAAATGATCTTTCGGTTTGATGATCAAAGCGTTAGCCTTCTACCTTTACGGCAAGCTACTGTTCAAGGTCGCGTACGAACTGTAATCGGAAATGTTCTACAGTCCTAAGTTGCTCTTCTTGTAGCATGATACCGTTCCTTTTCCTTGAATTGTAGTACACTGGCCATGCATTTACGACTTGGCGTACGCGTGCAATTGTTCAAATCAAAATGACATAGAACTTTAGATTTTTTCAAAGAGAATTGATTGTTTTCATAGCAACATAATATACCGGAATACCGTTGTACAATTGACGTTTTGCCGGTACCGTGCAGAAAAGTCTGTTTTTCTTCTTCCGAAACGAAGAAATTAAATACTCATTGTCAGCGGCACCGTTTTGCGATAATTATGGGCTATAGTAACGGATCATGTTCTGCTATAGCTGTTCGGGTGTTTTTTAAGTCCCGGGACTGCTTCCCGTATTATGATTAATTCTAAGAATTATGTTAAACTACATACGGAATAAACAGATTATCGTGAATGATTATTATAAACTTACAATTATATAATGCACTAGGTCTTGCAAGTTCTTTTGATTTCATACAGTACCTCTAACGCTGAATGAAAACCAACATCCGTAGACTTACGGTTCTTGCTCTACGGAGTTTGCTAGGGAAGATTATTACTGATTACAAATTCGATTCGAGACGTACAAACCGCACAAGCGTACCGGCCGAACAAGAACATTTTAAATTAGGCAAAAAATATCTCATAACATCACTTTAACAAATGGATGGCGCAACACTCAGCAGTGAATATCCAAACAACCGTGAGAACAACAAAACTGGAGCAGTCAGAATTACGACTTTGCGGACTTCCGATGCCGGTGTGGCGGGAATGACCATGAAATGCAAGCGAAAGAGCAGTTACTGACAAATGCTGCAGTACACAAAACATACAATTGCCAACAAACAAAACAACGAGGATCCTTTCAAATATCACAATCCACGATCATAAAGAAGCCACAAGGGTTTCTTTCATTTTGAGCTTTCCGTTCATCCTCCTCCTCGACATACATACAAAACGGAACACAAACAGGCTGTACATACAATGTCATGTGGATGTGCGATCAAAATTAGCAATGGCGACGAAGGATGTAGCATTCTAGAAACTAGTGGAATATAGGGAATTAACTGAGCCAAACTCGCCATTCAGCGAACTGCAAGCGATTTGCCGAAAGTGGGACTTGGCATCCTCAAGCCAATCGGTCAGCGGTAGGAGCTCCATAAACTTCTGCTCCCACATGGTCCAGTCTGCCGGATCCCACATGCTCGTACCAAATTGACCAGTGATGGGAACTACTTCTTTCTGTGGCATATTTGGTACCACTGGTCCCTTCGCAGAAGCGGAAAATGCATCGTTGGTTGGCGAATCGAAGAGCGAGTCCAGTGTGAAACTGGCGTGATTGAGGCCCAGATACTGATCCAGTCTGTTCAGTTCGGCTGCAGTCAGATTTCCAATGATATTCTCCAGCAGCTGGTCCTCAATGTCGTCTTCATCCAGTTCTTCCATCTTAATAGTCAGCGGACTGTCGGGTCCGATGGACGATCCTCCGATCGATGCACAGTCGCTTGTTGCGGTCGGTGAAGCCATACTGTTCGGAAAGGTCGAACAGCCCGAAGAATGTCCCATGGGGTACGAAAACCTGGGCGCCCGATTCTTGTGGCCGGGGATGTCCGCATGCGTGGAGCGGATGTGGCGTTTTAGGCTGGACTGTTTGGTAAAGGTTTTGCGGCAACGCTCGTGCGGGCAGCTGTAGGGCCGGATGCCCTGGTGGGCATTCTCATGGAACTTGAGCGACTCCCCACGTGTGAAACGTTTCTCGCATACCAGACATTTGAACGGCTTTTCTCCCGTGTGCTGACGAATGTGCCGATCACGGACACCTAAAAAAAGTTATAATTAGATATAAAAGCAAGCACATTCCCCCATACGATGAGTCAGTGTTGACCACATGACGCTGATCATGCTGCACATTTGCATAAACTTCTACTTGCTAACTTAGAAGTGCTTCGTTGCAAGTTCCTCAAACCTTCTTGCTTTGGTGTTTACTAACCCAGCAGACTCATCCTGTTCAGACTTCGGCTGCATTTTCGCATATGAGAAACAGTCGTAAATAAGTACGTTATCTGTCGGCATCAATCGACATCTCTGTTTCTGCCGTAGGCATCATGGACGGTGAATGCTGTAATCTTGTCTTTTAAACAGACACTACGGTTCCCTAGGTGGGTAAAGTTTGATTTTTTGGGAGGGATGCTCGTGAGATCTGTACTTCTGTAAAGCGTTGGCCTTAGCAAACACTACATAACATGATGATAACGCGTACATCTCGCCAACCATGAGTCATTGCCACCGCTACCAGAAATAGACAGCTATGTAAATAAAGATTAGCCTATAGAAAAACGGCTGGGAAAGTGATGTGCCAATTGCTTCCGGGTTGATGCAGATATGTTATATGGTTATTACAGTGGTATTCACAAAAGCAATAAATCATAGCAGTGCATAGTGCCTTCAAACGACCTTTCCTAAGCCATCTGTAGCGGAGATATTACTAGATGGAAACAAACTAAGGGCTGTATGATTTGCGACTGTCTTGGCGAAGAAGCTTTTACTCAGATTTACTGGGTGGTATACGGTGAATAAGCCGTAAAATTCCATTTGAACATTTACGTCGAAACCGCACTGGGAGCAAAAGTCGTTTTGCATAACTAAAGCATGTAACATGCAACTGGTATGACGCTTGTGCCTGTGGCCTGATTAACACCAGCGATAAGCAGCAGCTGGAAAAGACTTCTCTACTCATATGTAAAGTTAAAACAACGGACGGCGATTATGGCCAAGGTGCCACCAGCAAAGTTCAGGAAATGCAAAAATGCGACGAAGGCTTATGAATGTACACAAACAAGGGACTACTGGATTATGGCCTAACAAAAAAATGCAAGAGTATGCTCGTACTATGTACCTTTGCAGCTGAAGTTCTGTTTACAGAAAGGACACTGGTAATCCTTGCGCTGCGAGTGGGTCTTCTCGTGTGTTCGCAGGTGCGCCGACTGCGTGAAGGCTTTCCCGCACAATTTGCACAGCCAGTCGCGGCGACCGGTATGGTAGTTGATGTGGGCTTTCAGCACGTTGGTTTGGGTGAAGCGTTTGGGGCAGATGTGACACCTGCAACTAGAGCGTTTAAAGGCGGGAAACTCATGTATTCTTGATGCCAAAAAGCGGTCACGCTGTCACAAACAAACAAGATCAACTTACGCGTACGGTTTGTAGCCGGTGTGGATGCGGTCGTGGATCTTTAGACTCTTCTTGCTGGCGTACAGTTTAGAGCACGTATTGCACTGCACTTTCTCGCTGGACTGCCGGAAGCCCCAGCTGCACTCAGTGTATTCCTAAAATTAGTCAGAACATGCACTGATCTGTAGTTTTCCCTGTCGCATTAGATTAGAATTCTTGATTAAATGGTTCTGCTTTATCAGAAACCACTATCAATTTGAGCAGGTCGATTTTCCTGGACACAGTGCTGCTTCTCTCAAGTGTAAAGGTTGTCTGCTCTATGGAGGCTGTCGCGGGTGAATTGATATCGCTTACTGTACTGTTGCATTTTTCGTTGTAATTACGCGCTGATTAGCGCGACGGACGACCGTAATCGACCTTTCGTCTCGGTCGAAAATATGAAACCCTAACGTCAGCAAGTGTCTGCAAACCTGTTAATCCGACAAGAGGCGGGTTTGTTGGTAAATTTGTTATTTCAATTTTAACAGGCATCAGAAACAATCGCTACGCTTAAAAAGTTCATGGATAGCTGCGGCATAATTATTAAAACACAAGTATAGCGTAGCGAAGATGCTTGGGTGATAAAAATATATCAGGCAAGCCAGTTTACTTAAAGTGACGAGGAAACGGTCTCCCATCAGAAATGCTGCGGTTGCAGAGCAAAATACTGTACGTAAGTAAATATTAATTAATCAAGTTCAGCTGAGGATACGCGTAGCCTCGAAATTTGGTTTGACTGCATGGGACAATAAGAAAGATTCTAGTTAAGTTTTACAGTACTTACTGAAATTATAAAATTATTCCCGGTACCAGAAGTACTAAGAGTCAGCCTGATGTTAGAACTGATGTTTCTAAATGCTGCGATGATACTTGTTTAACAAACAATTACACAGTAAAATTGTTTCTACGAAAACTTATTATTAACTGCTACGATCTCTTATTGCATGGGTTACATACTTGCGTTACATTCATGAGTACGATATAATATCTTCTTATAGCGTGCATTGCCAATAAAAAGATAATGATAACGAACAGTAGCTGTTGTTGCGCAATCGTGAACTGTGCTTGTACCTGCTTAATGGATGTTGGACTCAAAGGTGCAAATGGCTGTGCCATCGGTGTCCACTCCGCACAACGGTCGGCCGCCACAGTCTGATGGTTATATTGGGCGCTGCACATAGGAAACATGGCACCTGTCTATCGCGTGAAACAACATCCACAACAAAAGGAAAATCCGTCTGTGAAACAGCTAGTAAGGATTCGATGACTGGATAACTTGGCGATGTTGTTGCTGTTAGCGGCCGGGAGAAACAGTGCGTATCTTGCATGTGGACGTAGAGTTTGTCTGCGTTGAATAATAACTGCTGTCTGGAGCGACTGGATAAATATTATATACCCCTGCGATATGCAAAAGCTTCGATGGGAAAATTTATTGCGAATTGCTGAAATGCCTCGAATTCAAAACGGTAGTAGCGTCTGCCGATCAGCCGCTGGCAACCGCGCTCATTGGTCTTTTATGTACGAAACGTTTTCTGCTTACCGAATACTTTTACTGCTACTACCGGCTTATCATTCGTCGAGACATAAAGTTGGCTGCAAGTACAGATGGCCAAAAGTCACGACTCCGGTACACGAGACTAGCCAGGTTCGTACGTATGGTGCGTTTGCGGAAAGTGAATGGCCTGGTTATTCAGTGTAGCCGCCCGTCCTCCTCGAAGCA
>JAQGAU010002976.1:0-14149 GCA_034698045.1 Paramacrobiotus richtersi
TTCCACTCGAAAACATAAACGACTCTGTGCGAATGAATGCCAGGATGTGGCGAGTTTTTCAATGGAAGATGAAGAAGCAAGGTCGGCTGGAAAGCATACGGTAAACAAACGATTTAGAAGGTGCTCACTTGATGGAACGAAACTTCTACGCTACCAACATCTTACACTACGCTCACCCCAGTCACCCGGGATGCGGATGCCAGCAAAAACGGGCCAGATTTAAACTGTTGATGATTAATTAAATTACACGGTCGCCACTGCTTTAATATGTTTTAATTTATTCCATACGCTACAAATTTGCACCAGGTAAGAGCCCCACAGTCTTTGCGTTTGCTTGAAAAACAAAGACGTAAACGTTCTCAAAAAACTACCAAAGCTCTTCGCTTGTCGAAAAGGTCAATCCCTCTTTGATCCTGCCGCAATGGGCCTTTTGATACTACGAGACGCGGCGCTCGAAAAGTGACTCTTTCCTTCTAGCGCAATCGCTTCAATAAATGCGAACGGATTTTAACTTCCGTAGACTGGTTCCAGTTGTAACAGTTCAACAAACAGTCAGCGAGAAACCTGATCACGACTGCATTGGTCTCAATCAAAGGTCGAGAACAGTCCCTCAATTTCAGCATCTTACGTTGTTGTTTTTATACACGAGCTCGTGCGGCGGTTGATGTACTATTTGTGGTGTAACTGACAAGCAAATTCAACATGCTGTAATTCATCCGTTGAAATGAGTTCGTTGGTGAAACAAAGGCCGGATAGATATGCGTCCCATGTACGCCAGCAAGGCACTTAACGATACACAGAACCGTTCCGGCGTAATGAAGAACCGGTGTAACTGAAATTAACCCATACAGCCGCGGACAGTCAGTTACAATAGAATATGCTGTTAAATCACAGAACATGATTAGTAGGTAGAATAATGTAGTAAACACTACACTGGTAGTCAGACAATTACACTTGTCGTTAGTGATTACCAATGTACATCGTCGTTGCCGGCTTTGCTTAGTCCTCTTCTTGAGTAAGGATCGGAATCATGACAATATTTCAGGTCAGTAGCGGACTAATTAACTCTTCTTTATTGATTCTGTGGCCTCCTTACACCTGCATCTGTTACCACCTCTTGGGCTACTGTTGCCCAGCCCCATCTGACGGCAAGTGCGCGGAACGCCGGATCTGACGAGGCGCAGGCCCCCACAAATTCAACCATTACATTGTTCGGTTCCATCAAAGTGCCGCCAAAATGCGGCATCGTAATAAACGTGCAGCTACCGGATTAATGCACAGGAAGCGTGTCAGTCTCGGGAAAAACTATTTTCTACTGCAACATATGGTCGAACTTGTCACACTCACCACATGGTACACGTCCGAAAAGGAAGGCACTGTTGCACTAGATTATCGATTCTTAAACAACGTCTGTGACATTCAGTTTGATAGCAAACCCTGGCACAAGTTGACGGACGAGGCAGAGGATATTGTATGGTCCGGACACTTTATATGCCGCTTCCTTCTTTTTAGATAAAATCACCCCAATTCTGCACATTCGGATGTCGTTGCATATTGCTAGAAACTCTTCTGGCGATTTTTTGGGAATCGACGAATGCCTCCGTTGATGATTGAGATTATTTCAGGTGACCTGTAGCATGAATGAAAGGCGCCTCTGAATAATCAGCTGTCTGCTGCTTGCGACAAAGAAGGTTGCCTATGTTGCTGCTCGATACTCGTATCTCACAATTGTCAATTACAGCAGAAGTACCAGAAGTGTGTGCCTGTGCCATGACTCAGTTTGGATATGACGCAACCATGGCAGAACAACACTGAGTTAAGCCATGTTCCCACATGTTTGTCGGGCTATATATAGGAAAAGTGTTGAACACTAGAACGATGTACAGACTCACTTTTAGGTGAACACAGAAGTAACGGTTTAATGGTTGAACAGTTTGAAAGTTTAACGTTTTAAAGCTGGAACTGTTGGACGATTTAATGGTTCAGCCGTTTAACGGTTTAGCGGTTTAATCGTTAAACGGTTCAGCAAATGTTTTCATGCTTTAATCATGCAAGCGGCGACAAAGGTTCTTGAGAGGCTGGATTCCTCTTATTCTGGATGGTCGCATGGCATTTAGACGGCTATTCGAATTGAGTAGGTTTCAACGACAGGCGCGGCTTAGCCTTGTTGACTGCCATGTCTGGTATATTGACGAAATTCCGAAACTTGAAAGTCTGCGAGTCCTGAATTTGAACGAACTTTCTGCTCGAGCTTGATGCGCTGCCAGTGAAGTGTCCGAACTTGGAAATCTATCGCTCGCGAATAACGCATTTATATGTACATCGGAGTTGGCGCCCCGCACCAGTTAAAGAAGCTGCGGGTTCTGGATTTGGAATGCAAGCCGGCTTACGATTTTCGTGATGTAGAAGTTCAACGAGACTTTCCGAACATCAAAGACTGGAGCATGAAAACTATGGACTCTTAAGACGAACTAGATGCCAATGACACCCATGAAGAACTGTTTTAGATCAAGCTAATGGAGACGATGAAGTGGTCGGAAGGGAAGGGCAGCGGCTGCTTACGTCCGCCTGTCAGCCGTTCGCATATCCACTAGCTTATGTGGAGTACTCGACTAAAGTACTCTAGCTTATGCGGCAAAAGTTAACACCCCAGTATTTGCAACTGTTGGCGATCCTGAGGGTTTTTGAAGCTGACTATTACTTTTGCATTTAGACAAATACCCTTCCGAAGCTTTATTTAAAGAACAGGTTCTGTGTTAAATACAGCACGCCTGTATTTGAGTGTCGTCCATCGTTGCAACATGCTTACTCGTTTTTTCTTGTAGATGAAGGTCATCAATAATGCATATATTAGCAAAATGGTTGTCAAAGAAACGCGGCTGCGAAATATCGTCGGGCAAATTCTCGGTAAAGAGTATTGGTAGTTTTTCGGATAACAGTTGGTCGCACAAAAGCTGATATTGCTTATAACACCAGTAAATCAGTTCGATTTTCCTTGTGAATTTATTATGACGTAGAAGGTTCGCAACAAATGTACTCTTTCGAGAACCAGAATTACCGCTAATAAGCATAGCCGTTGGATGAACAAAATTTTCGTTTAGATTAACTTCCATAGCCCAGCAACCAAAGAGACTCTTCAGTTAAGAATGTAACTAATTGCAGAACAATGTTACGTAACGGAATACGATTAGCGACCTTTAAAGCAACTACCGTCACAATACGAAAAACTTTAGAGATTAAAAATGGTACAGCATACCACAAAACCAATCAACTGGTATTGTACGACGGCGGTAGTGTCATTATTCGCAGCGGTGCTGGCTAGGAATGTTGAATGAGGGACTGAGTTATATCTTTGGAGGTTTTGATATCAATGTTATCTGTAAAGTTTTTACATCCCTTTATGGCGCCGTAGACCATTATACCCTGCGAGGTAAGCATCAATGCCAACAGGCACCATTTAATCCGAAAAAAGCGAGATCTGCGAAGGGAGCCAAGGCAATCGTATATGCGCGTAAGAGGATAACGATAAGGATAACCAAAACTTCCTGCAAAATGCAGCGACAAATTCTATCTCCAGAATATCTCGTATTGAGACACTCCTGAGATGTCGCGGAGACTAACCGGCGATTGTTAATCAGAGGCTCAGTGAAAATATGCGCCTTAACGTAGTAAGTAGATTAGGGTAAGGTCACTGCTGCTTATCCACGCGCATTTCATCAGAATTGCGGGTTTAAGATTAAATATACACGTGCATATTTTTTTGGTAAACACACAGAGCTGATACAACCTTACTAGTTAATAGAATCATAGCGCGGACATTTTGGTTAGCTTCTGGGGCACTTTTCATATGGCTCCTAGCTCTCTTCCTTTTCGTCTACCTCTTCTAACATGCACGCAATAAAGAAGGCGTTTCTGCGCCGAGCCTATAAAACAGAAAAACCCTCAAAGCTGATTAGAGTCTGTTAAAAAATCATGATGACGCTTGCCGTTTCTGTCATTGTTAGTCCAAATGCCGACTTCTTTGAATATCAAAGGAAGTGTTTCAGCTGTTGTCTTGGGGGCTCCCATGACTTTGGCAGTAGGCTAGGTGATTATCACGGGCAAGAGAGTGGTGGACGGGAGGGATCATTGCTGTGCTGCGTATGTACGCGAACTACGTGTCATAACAAAAGGTTAACGCAGGTTAAGACGGTAACTCGGTACTGTGCTGGCCGCGGAAGTTTCCTCAGGCTTTCGACGCAACCTCTTTCGGTTTGACCTTCTATGCTGGCTTCCGGTTTAGAGAGTTTGGAAGGAGGAATAAAAAATGCTTAGTTGTAGGCAGTTTCGCTGGGTATATAACCCGCATTGATGAGGATCTCTTTCAGTGTGTACCACGATGATGTGGCCTGTAGATCAAAGACCATCGAGGAATACTTTGTTTGTTTTAGGTGCACTGACTGAAGTCTACCATTTCTGTACGAGTGAAGGAAATTCCATCAGGGAAGGTCGTTTCATTTTTCAGCGTTTGCGAGACATGATTCTTGACCTTTTGCTGGATCACCAGAAAGATACTAAACGTTAGAGTTTGGCCTTGTTACTAAAACTGGTTACCAAAACAGCTGTTCGTAGCTAACGACATCCTGGCTACATTCAGCATCCGAGAAATCTCGTTTTTCCGTCGTTTTCATAAGGTGTGACACACCCCAAAATGACTGATCTCTATTGTTAATGTTTACTGTTAAACGCACGTAAATGGCGGTCCGAGATAAACACTGTCATTATGTGTGGAGGGTGGTAGGTGGCTTCAAGGTAGACAGACAGGTTGTGCAGTCCTTCGTAGAAAGTGTGTGGCACAAAAAATCAATCGTTTGGAAACATCAGCCAAGCGTTTGATTGGTTCGTTGTCATCTTTCCTAAGAGTAGAAGGATTTCTTATTTGTAAACTATGAGCATGCAGTAACTGATGAAAAACAAAATAGTGGCCTTTTAATTTGACCGTCGCTTCAGGGAATATAGTATCACGCTTATTGTCGCTGGTGATATGGGAATAACACTTGCAGACCACAAAAGATCCAGTCCACCAAGATCATCACAATCCAACCAGTAATTTACCAGTGAAAGGTTGGCCTACACAATTGGGCGGAATGGGAATACGGAATCGGAATGCATTTCTCGGAACGGAATACAAATTCACGGAATCGTTGCCGGAACCAAATGTTGTAATCGGAATGCAGTTAATAGGAACGAAATACTATCTGACGGAATAGGAATCGGAATGATCGTAGTATGGACTACTCGTTATAAACCAACATTAGATGTACACTGTAGAAATATTTTTTCTGTGGCTGCGCTTTCATCGTTCATCGTTGCTTGAAAGTGGAGGCGAACCCATCTCTTGTCTTGTAGTGGGCTACTGCCCACGTGACGAGTTTAGCTAAGGTTAATGCACTACATCAGTTGACGTTGTGCGGTAGTGTTTGTTTTCGCCTTAGCCTAATTTGCTATATATCATTTGTAAACTTATTGTCGCTGCCGCAATACTGCAATCCATAAGGAACGGGTTACACTGTAACTGCTTGCAGGGCGAAGCTGTTTTTCGTGCTTAGTTTTTAGTGTTCTAAGACAGAAGGTAAATAGTAATAAAAAATATAAATAGGCTTATAAATAACCATAATTATTTTTAACCATACAATATTCACAATAAATAATCATTTACTGCTCCTAGACCGCTTTTATCAACTGCGTTTTGACTCTTCATGTAGGGCGGTACCTTACCATAGTTTCTCGGTGAGCGTTTTGAGTAAATCCGGTTGCGTTTTAATTATTAGACATAATTTTATAAATTATCGACAAATATTGTTAACACAGTTGTCTGCGCAATCATGACGTCTAGACATACAGTTTTCGATTAACAAATGACCGTCACGTACATAGTAGTTAATCTCTGATGAGTTAGCAGGAGTCATGGATTCGTCATGCGCCACTTACTACGCGCGCATGGCTACTTTTGTCATTTATGCGTCTATGTACTTCTGGACAAGTCGTTTTTAACTATGGTTATTTATATTATTTATGATTATTTGTCTTCTGTCTAATACCCTTAAAAAAAGCGCGAAAAACACCTTTTCCCTCCAATGTACAAACACTTCTTTCCCGTTTCTCATGGATTGCAGTATTGCGGCTGTGATTATAAGTTTGAAATGATACACTACAGTAGGGAAAATTAGGCTAAGGCAAAAACAAGCACTACCGCACAACGTCAATTGATGTAGTGAATAAACCTTAGCTAAGCGCGTCAAATGGGCAGTAGCCCACCCTGACACAAGAGATGGGGTCGCCTTCACTTTTAAGTAACGATGAAAGCGCAGCCGCAATAGAAATTTTTCTACTGTGTACATAGAATTTCGGCTCATAACGAATAGTCCATACTACGATCCTTCCGATTCCTATTCCGTCAGATATGATTCCGTTTCCAACATCATTCCAAATCCAACATCTCTTTCAGGCAACGATTCCGTGAATTTGTATTCCGTTCCGAGAAATGCATTCCGATTCCGTATTCCCATTCCGCCCAATTGTGTAGGCCGAAAGGTTGGCGGTAGCCGCGTGGTCGAATGAGAAATATTCTATTGTAACATAGGCAGCTGGCTGAATTACGATCATGCATGGCGACCAGCCTCGCTTCCCCATACGTAACACGTTGTTCCCGCAGGATATTAACTTCTCGTTGGAGTGGCTTGCACTGTTTCCATATGAGGGAGACGCAGTATGAGGGTAACGTGAACGATTTTATCTCGTAATCTGGATGCTTACAAAAGATGACTTGCGTGAAAGATAAGACTTACAAAAGATACGGCATCTACTGGGGAAACGCCAAGGTCGATATTGTGCTGGAAGCATTTGCTGCTGGAAGACTTAAGACTCCACGCCCGCCCAACTTACCATGCGGTAGTCTATTACAAATACCATCCAGGTGCTGACAAGCTCGCATTCCGACGTTGGAAGACACTCTATATCATATTTTATTGTAACTGACTGTCCGCAGCTGTATGTGTTCATGTAAGTTACACCGGTTCTTCGTTATACCGGAACGGTTCTGTGTATCGTGAAGTGCTTTGCTGGCGCTCATGGGACGGATATCTATCCGTTCCGTCCGGCCTTCGTTTCACCGACGAACTAATTGCAAGGGATGAATTGTGGCATGTCGAATTTGCTTGCCAGTTGTATCACAAATAGTACATCAACGGCCGGACAAACTGGTTGGAACATCGAACTCTCCTGCTCTACACCTTGTGTCCGAGCGCAAGTAAAGGTTCTGCTAGATGGTTCATCCATCTCGTTTGTCGACTTGCAGGTTTTTTCCTACAATGGACACTCAACCCATAGGAGTTCGCGATGGATTGTAGCCCGATCAATAACGCGGTGAAAATCGAAAGGGAGTGGGCCGAGATTCGTGAGCATGCTACGCAACATCTTATCCCGTAGAGGTGGCGGATAGTACTCAAGCATAGCATCTTTTCACGTTTTACATTTGATATCAGATGGTTGTAAAGATCGTCGGACATGCGGTTGCATACCGGACAAAGATTCAATTTTAAACGCAAAAACAGATGATTGTTTTGCACCAAAAAAGCCAAGAACTGAAATGCACCGGTGAAGCAGCAAGTGCCCATCTCTGCTCAAGGATCAAGCTGTGCACTTGTTGCGGTACAAGTGCATACTTGTACCGATTGGCCACTTTTAACGAAAAAAGGAGTGGACATGTCCAAAAGGTCACACAAGCTTGCATAGCTACGCAAAAAGATTTAGCACATCGTATTATTATTTTCTGGTTAAGCGGCAATTTTTGCTTCTAGATCGATGATTAGTTTTCTAATAAAATGCCGAAACGTTTTGTGCAATTTGCAACAAGCCGTGTGGTCGTAAAGACGACCTAACTCGTCATCTACGGAAGGTACATATGACGAAGAACAAAATCCAGTGTCCACAGTGTGGCATGACGAGCACGAAGCTGAGCCTAAACCGACACAAGGACACCGATTCCTGCAAGAACGCCTCGAAAGGGATCAAATGCTCCGTATGCGACGTAATTGTCAACAGCCGGATCACCTTGGAGAAACATCAAGACGGAGTGATTGCCGCCGTAAAGCAGCTGAGTTGCTGCTAGGTTTGATGAAAATTTGAACATCATTATGTTCTTGCTAGTTTTTCTTGTTTCTTGTCTTTTATATCCACAAGCTTTGAGCCGCTTAAAGTAGTGTGGTGAATCACTTCCGATGAACAAAGGCGGCGTTCTCGTCTGTCAGTAGCTAGGACTCGGCGAATCGTTTATCCTAGGTGAGTAGCACAACGCTGATCGATAGTATGTTACACAGCCGGGTCTCAATGAGATTCAGTGTGTCGCAGAAACTGAATTTTTTGAGTTCTGTCGTCCGGTCTCACTGGGAACAGTTCGCAATTACTTTTGATGTATTCAAGACAAGCGTCAGAGCTGCTATTAACCGGCTGCAGCCCTCACGCGGTTACATTCCAAGCGGCATCGCAGCCAGTAGGAAAGTTCAGTGCTCCAACCAATCGACAATGTTGACCACCAAAGCTACCCATAGTTTGACTCCGCCTGCACTATATATTGACGTTTTCACATATTAACGCCATTAGCAGACAACTCATACTGCCGTAACCACCTAAGCCGCACAATGCACTTTGTAGCAGGCCTACTGACTGACAAAATGTTCTCTTTTAACTACGTAAAGGAACAGTCGAAACATCACACGGAGAATCTGAGCCGGGATTGCGTATAGCATATTACCAGGGGGGTGACACTCATGGCCATCCTCTGACTAACTTGCTTTCTTGTGTAAACAAACGATCGCCGCTCAGTCCTTTTTTATGGCTTCTGGGAGTCATAGAGCAGAATGCGAAAGCATTCTGCTCTCACAGAGAAGCGCAGTTTGTGTTACGGTCTTTATAGCAACGGCCACTGCCAGTAGGTTAGAACAGGCAAAGATCTTGTCGTATGTACTGAGATCTTTTCTTGCCACGCTGGCCTTGTGTGCTACCCCTTTAGAACAATCAACGCATCTTGTATAATTTTGCCCAGAAAGCAAAAAGGACTGAGCGCTGCCGTTTTAATGGCTTTCTTGTCCTGTAAGTCCGTTCAGATTCGCGATAGAGAGCAGGGCAAGCTGATACTACTGTAGAATAGCTATACTGTGATATTACTGAACCCGTACTAAACCTGAAGCATATCAGCAAACCGATACCCATTTATATACGGTGGGGCGGAAGTAGTAGCATAGTATAAGCAGGAATGTACAACCAATGATAAGCGTGCAGCACGAACAAGCCGTAACGGGATTCCCCGTTACACTTCTTTCTTCCCCAACCTGAAAGAATCTCCTCTTTTAAGGGAAAAAAAACTGAGCAAAAGGTGAAACGTAGAGAAATATGTATACTGTAAGACGAAATTATGGCTCGTAGTCAGAGGACGGTGGCAAGGCGAAACCATATATTTCGCGACTCCGCGGCGTAGAATAATCTGCTCCAAAATGAATCAGGTTTCGGCATCGGCGTGCCTCAAGGGACGGGTTTCAATCCATTTCGTCAACCGGTTAATGGCGACAAGAAAGTATTGGTTACCTTTCGTGGAGGTGCTGAATGGACCCTGTAAATCAATTCCAATGGTGTGAAAATGTCCTTCCGTCAGAAGAGTTTGGAGATATCCGGATGGCCGGAGAATTATTCAGCCATCGAGACTAGACATCAAACATGCACGTCCTTCATAATAGCACTGTGTTCGTTTACTAACAATGTGGTCGTGCCGGACACATATTCCAATATATTCTGCATATTATATTGCTGCATTGTGATGTAACAGCCTGCCCCATGTGCGGTAGAACTTTATTAGGACTCGCCCCAGTGGTTGCACTCGGGACTGCATTAATGGAAATTCGTGTCAAAAGAGAATCCAGGGCAAGAAAGAACTCCAATTCTTCTGATGTTAAGCGCGTTATTTTGGGATTGACGCACACATTGGATGGTACTCCCGTTCGAGACGTCCTTAGACACGTGGTCGGATAGAGGTTCAGGGTGATGTTATTTGCTTGCTGTAGAGCAATCTGTTATCCTTCCTCACGATTTCGTTGACAGTTCCGTTGACTGAACTCAGTTGTAGCGTAAATTCATATTTAAAAACCCATTCCTGTATCAGGAATCTGGCTGATGTGAACACAGTATGGTTCCAAAAGGCATTGCTGATGACGAATGAGCTTAATTCGCACATGCATATTAAAATGTACTTGCTTCCTGGATAGGGCGTCGGCATCAACGTTGTCCCGTCTGCTTCTTGTGGACTAAAGTTACCCGGTCTGACTCTGAAACTCTGAGCAACGCTGCAGTTTGCCACTTTCAGTCCTTAGGTGGAACAACCATTACATCGATGCGTAGTTCGTATATACCGTAACCGGTCGTCCGCAGATGTATTAGTGAAACTGCGAAGTGGTAGAGTGTATGGCACTCTCTCGCAGTTGATAGGTTCCTTTCTGGCTCGGTTAACTTATGGCTACTAGCTTTCTGTTCTACAGTCACTTGGCTTGAAATGCGGATATGAGTAGCACGCATTCGATTTTAGCAACAGCGCACATCACCTAACGAGCGGAAAGATAGGTATTTTGGTGATAAGAAGAAATGTACTGGTGTTCAATTTTAGCTTTACAGTAACTTTAGATAAGTCGATATGGGTGATTCCAAAAACTGGTTTGTATGAAAGTTTGGCTTTTTTGAAGTGTTATTAAATAATTGTGGTATTAAGTTTGGCTTGTCCAAAACGGGATGCTTAGTCATATTCGGATGCTGCTCTTTGGTGTTGTTTCTTCCGTTATTTACACAGTTGTTGGTGGATGGAAGCCTTTCCGTGCTTAGTAGCATATGAGGCGATTAGGGTGTGCGTGTGCAGTGCCCGGCAAAAACCGGATTCGGGAATTTTCCTTTCCGTGAGAAGATTCCTCCAAACCTGAAAAATTATGCTGAACCTAACGCATTTACCGCATTCAGGCTGAGAAGCGAGACGGAGCGCACTGGAGCCGATATTGACCAAGATTGCCCTCCAGATCGGGATTGGAGGCGTTCGTTTGTCTGTGCATTCATTAGCCCAAAGTGCAAAAGACACACATATTTTTTTATAAATATCGTGTGCCAACCGTTTATATATATCGCGTGACAATGCCGGTGCCAAAGCAGCTGTCGGAATTATACCACTGCACGGCACTACAGTATCGGTACCTGCTTAAACTGGAGTTATTTGGCTGTTAACATGTTTGTTATGTACATCAAGCAAATCATTGGGACAAGAAAACATTTTACAGTTACTGATGCAGCGTTAATGCTTTGTATTGTACGAGCTATTTTCTGATACGTGGGAACAGCCAGACTGCAAGTTATAAAGGAGATGCAGTTACTATTTTTACCTGTTTTGAACCATTCTGCTTGTAGCATATAATCGATAGTCGCTCCAGTTTTAGATTCCTTCAAGAATCCATCAACATTTATGGACCTGCCTACTGGCGCGCTTATTTCCGATTTATTAAGAGAGTTCGTGTTTTTAGGAAAATGATAAACGACAGTCGCGTACGTAGTTCTATTGCTTGGCCGTAGTGTCACAACGTCTTGTACACATCTGCCCAGATTGCAGTGCATCCTATCGCCCAAGAACCGGAAAAAAAAACGGAACCAATATGCGGAAAAAAGACGATTCGTGCAGCCGTACCGTGACAATAATTATGATTATGCGATAAAATGGTCGAAAGACTGAACGCGAGAGTAAACGGACGCGACTGATCACATGAAAGTAGAGAGATAATCAAGAAATGGATAAGAACGATTAAGCGAACGGGACACGGTAACAAATGGAGACACCCAAACGGGCCCAGTCGGGATAGCAGCTGGTGCCGAAATCATAGTTTTTGCAGATATGAATAGTTCAAGTGTCATATCTCATAGTCGTACACTACTCCTGAAAAATGCAAGTACAAAACTCGTGTTGCTTGATGTTTTCATATCGGAATTACGATCGGTAGTGAAGATGCGTACGAAATTTAAATTTCACCATCAACAATCATGATCTCAGGCGATTTTGAGCGGCGAATAGTCCGTCATGGGGATGCGCTTATGCGCCGAAGCAGTACGAACTTTCGACATCGTTTTGGGGTTGTGCGAATAATTGCATCTGAACGGTAACGCTTTGCCCAATGAAAGGCGGCACGAATCGCGCAGCAAAAAACGCGCGGCTAAAATTTGTGGACGTCTTGTGTCGCTCGGCAAGATACGCGCGGACACTCTCCGTGGCCTCGAATGGGGCACACACACATCAGCTGAAGTGGCACCTATGTGCTATCGGGGCACAACAGAAGGTATCAGGAAACGAAGCCGGAAAGTAGATCAATAGTTCGACCTGCGTTTGTTATTCAAGCCGAGAGGGAGAAACGAATGTTGAACTACTAGGTGTGGATTCTATTTCGACTGGAAATACCGAAATTTTTAATATCTAAATCATATGGATTCTGTGTGCAGGTTATGCGCGCAGACAACGCATTTACGGTACATGCGCAATTATTCCGCGTTAGCGTGTACGGATCGTTACATTTCTATTATGTACGGATTCATGCAAAACTAGAAGTATCAGGCGAAAGCCGATGATAAAGAAGGGAAGCTATAGTGGTCTAACGGATAGACAAAAACTAGCGATATATGGGAGTTTATCACTATATGAGGAAATTTGTGAACTGAATCCGTAGATATGCCAACTCATGAACAGCGAAAAGCAAGGCGCTTTTAATTTCTGCAGCAGCTTTGTTGTTTATGTACGCACAAAAATTAAGGACCTCGATCTCGTAAATAGTATGTGCGAACCAGGAAGCTTCCAAAAATGAGCTTTGCTTACATCGCTCCACTCAGGAAATACACAATGTATACAACGTAAAGTACTAGTTAGTCTGTGGATCTTTTGGATCGGGAGAAAAAAGTAAGACGACAGCCCAAAGCAAGTATGTCAACGTCGTTACCACTAGTTCGAGGCTCTTTTGAAGGATATTCAGCCACTCGCTAGATCAGCCGTGGCCGCCAACGATCGCGACACCAACAGTCCAACGGGCAGCGATATCGAAACTGTGGAGGATGCCGTGGACGATGCAGACAACATTCTAGTGCCAATTTCTGAGTTCATGGAACGCATGGACAAAGAAAAAGCAATGGAAGGACAGCGAAAAGGCATTGATGCTGAAGAACCCGAAACGATCGATGACGTTAGCGGTGACAACAGCGACAGTCTCGTTCACCATGGGCGACAGGCAACGCGTCCATCACAACGGGGTGTAGACTTCCGGCTGTGGTTTGAGGAAGTGGATACAGAGCAGACGAGAAAATTTGCGAAGAAATTCCCCACGAATTAACATCTTCAATATACTGGGCATTGTAGTGTGCGCTATTTTTTCTGTACTGTCTGCGTCATGGTATTATATGGGTTTACACATAAAGTTTACAGATCCGAATACAATATGTACAGCTCTGAACGTAAAGTTTCCGCTCTGACGCATAATGTTCACAGATCCGAATACAATATGTTCTGCTCTAAACGTAAAGTTTACAGTTCAGAACACACTATGTATAGCTCTGAACACAAAGTTTCCGTTCTGAACGTAAAGTTTCCGCTCTGACACATAAGGTTTCCAGATCCGCCGGTGAAAGTGACAATATTCGGTACTTACAGCCAGTGAAAGTGACAATATTCGGTAATTACCGCCGACGAAAGTGTGCGCAGTGACAAGTGTGTATGTGCGGCTGGAGGGTCGTTATGTAAGGCTGGAGGGTCGTTATGTACGGCTGGAGGGTCGTTATGTACGGCTGGAGGGTCGTTGTAGTGACTACTTACAGCCGGGGCGCGGTGTGCAGTGACAAGTGTTTTTGTGCGGCTGGAGGGTTGTTGTAGTGACTACTTACAGCCGGTGCGAGGTGTGCAGTGACAAGTGCGTATGTACGGCTGGAGGGTCGTTGTAGTGACAAGTGCGTATGTGCGGTTGGAGGGTCGTTGTAGTGACTACTTACAGCCGGTGCGAGGTGTGCAGCTGGAGGCCCGTTGCAGTGACAAGTGCGTATGTACGGCTGGAGGGTCGTT
>JAQGAU010002977.1:0-14147 GCA_034698045.1 Paramacrobiotus richtersi
CGAAAGTGGACTGTGTAAAGTTGCCAGAGGTCTGTGAAAAGTTGCCAGAGGTCTGTGAAAAGTTGCCAGAGGTCTGTCGAAAGATGGGAAAGGGTTGTGTACAGCTGCAAGAAGGCCTCGAAATGACGGCATTGCGCTGTGAAAAGTTGCCAGAGGTATGTGAAAAGATGGGAAATGGTTGTGTACAGTTGCAAAAAACTTTAAAACGACGGCAGTGGGATGTGAAAAGTTGCAAGAGGTCATGTTGAAAACATTGGCACGCTAGTCCTGAACGGCAATCACTCGATTCGTTTTTTGGTATCCAGTGATATAACAGTTGCGGCCGCTGGCCGATAACGACCACTGTGAAATCTCATCGAGAGAGTTTGATTTAATTTGATTTTGATTTAGTGGATTTCAAGTCTGCAGACAATAAGGAACACCCTACTCAAAGCAGCGGACTGGATAAATGGAAAAACAGAAACAACCACAAAGGGGCAGCAGGAAGTAATGAAACATCAGTGTTCAACTAAACGTGCAATCACAAGCACGTCGAAGCTAGCTATATTTGGTGTAAAAACACTGCGGAAGTTTTTTGCTATAGGCATCTTGCTGTCGCTTACCTTGTGGACGGTAGTTTCGCGTGGAGCGGACTGACAACGTTATTCATCGTGCTTTCACAATTCATTGTCACCTTCCGCAGCCTAGCTCCGTTCAAAAGCAATTTTCCGTTTTTCGGCACGCATGGAAACCGCGGAACAAATGCGCTGCCCATGCCAAATGGTGAGAACGCAACAACAAAGGTCACACATGATAACGCAGATATCTTACTGTGCGATGTCTTTTTAGTTTCCTTTCGCGTTTTGCTTAAGCAAACTCCGGCTTGGGTAATCGTTGCGCATGGGTTACAAATGGGTCCTGTAATCAGGTGAGGAACATTGATGTCCATAATACTGTAGTAACACTTTCAGTGCAACTAACAGTAAGTCTGCGGGTTAATACAGAAACAGTTAACAATGAAGTACGCTGTTTCATCGAGTACAGTTTCATTTGTTCATGTATCGGCGTTATAGGTATTGGGCAGACCTGCGTTTCAGTGGCAGCCCCCGATCGGCGTGCGGTTCTAAGCCACTGACCTCCACAGAAGAGCGGTATCACCATCTTTTCTGGAAAGGCCGCAAAGAAACCGCCGACCGTTTATGTTTTCTCGAATCATTTATGGAGGCTCTACCGCAGATGACGCCACAAGCCTACATACCAACAAAGCAACAACTGCAACATCACCTTGTTGTTACTTCACACATTGCTCAGATCCTCTCGATCCTGTTCTCTGTTGTTTCCGTAGCAAACGGCTGCAGGTTGCTTCGGCTCAGTTCGCGGAGAAAGAAGCAGACTGAAATACAATGCCAGCGATTCTCCAACAGGATAACTCATCTGACTGGCCGTTGTCTTACGCTGGTAGTCCGTGTTACCGTTCTGGTTCTTTTTGCAAATCAATTTGGAGCATACATCTTTGTATTTTATACCGCACACGCCCTAATTATAATCGGAGCTTGTACTTCCTGACAACTGGAGCCCGCTGGAGTTATTACGAACACCTGCTTATTCCCTTTCCTAACAGTATCCTTCGCTTGCCGTGGACATACCCGTTTGAAGTATTACTGATAAAGCTCACCATGTGGGTATTCTATCCTTGGACGACGTTTTTTGATTGGTTTGTTGATATCAGCACGATGCGGGATATGGATAACGCACTAAGTAATAAATTCGCGCAAAGGAGTGATAGGTTGTTCTGCTGTTGCTACTGCTTGCTTCTTGTGGAGAATATCTTGATGCTAACGCTATGGGCGACTTACGCTGACATGGGTCATTCACGGAAAACTCTGCTCTGTTGTGCGCTTGTTATTGCTTATGTTTTAGGGATCAGTCTTGTCGGGATATATGTCCGCAGAAGAAATCAAGCCACTCATGTTCGTTACTTGGAATTTTCCAAGTGAAACACCGTGGAATTAGTATAAACCATTCTTTGTGCTTTGTTTAGCGACAGATCACGCAGTTGTATAAGGAATTTAAGCAGCCAGCTCCGCTTAGCATTACCCTACGCTTAGCTCGTACTTCAACCGAAAAGTGACGTTTTAAGCGTAAACGGCTAGCGTTCCGTACGTTAACTCTGAAAGTTAACGTTGCTGATTTACTCGTGACTTTGTACCCTGGTCTATGGGGCAGAAAACTCGAATTCGACCGTGCACGCATTCTGTCTTCCGTATTTCTCAAACCAGGCATTGCTGTAATATGCAACATGTCCTGATCTGAAATTAAATGTAATTTTAATTCAGTGTGAGTTATCTTTATGATTTTATCACTCTCCTCACGATGGAATCTCCCGCACGTACTCAGTCTTTTGAACCTGAATCATCTGTTACCGAGACCCAGAATGGCGAATTCGCGAAGGAGAAGCTTTCGCGTCATAAGTGGACGAAATCGGAAGATATTCTTCTCCTAAAGCAGTATCGCTGCGAAATCGGGGATCACAATGGAACCGTTGATGCACTGTGGGCAAAAATTCATGGAAAACTGGTCGAAATCGACTCGCTCAGCACCGTTTCCCTTCGCGGAATGAGGGACACGGGAAGAAGCTGATCAAAGAGTACACCGCACACAATCGTTTAGATGAGTGGAAAAGTGGAGACCCAGGAAAGTTCGACGAACGGGAATCGCTGCTGTGCGATATTCTCGAATTCGAGGCAGACCAGAAGACCTTACCGTCGACGCAGAAACCCACGTCAAAGGAAATGGAAAAGCAGGCGAGAAAGGATCAAAAATTCCAATTCGCGGCCAAGCACAGTCTGAAGAAGCGAAAACTGCCTGCTACAGGAACGAATTCGTCTCATAACGAAGACGGACCAAAAGATAAGCCCTAACCAGTAATCCCTTTATGTATCAACTGCCAAATTTATTATTTGATTAAACATCTTTTTATTTTCGCCATCGATTGCTGGGATAGTTCTCTTCTTTAGATCTAGTAATTTATCTGTAGAAAAAAAAATGTCTCGAATTCGATGCTGACACATTTCTGTAAAATGCGCGTATGAGATCGAAATATGATGTTTCAGATCCAATTGACGAGGAAATCGATCGACGTGCCGGGGAAATGGAAGATTTTTGTGATCCTCCACGCGAACGAACCAGCTACAACCAAATGGGGAAGCAGTTTTTGGGCAATGCGAATTCGCAGAAGGACAAAGAAATTGAGCTGGAAAAGAAGCGAGAAGAACGTTTGGCCAGCGAACAAGCCCAGAAGATGAAGCTGCGGGAAGCCAAGCTCGAAATCGAAAAGAAACGTGAAGAAAACCGAGAGAAAGAACTGACTCTTCAGTCAACTAATGCACAATTGTTTGTTCAGTTGATAAACACGCTGGCGAAGTCTAGTGGTACTTAAACCGAATTCGTGAATTGATTTTTATTGTTGTTACTTTGTTTCAAGTTGATCTTACATACCAGTGATCTTACGTATCAAAAGTTACAGAACCGAATTCGACGTTCTTTTATTTTCTGACAATTATTACAGCTGGTTATTCAAATATACTTCCAGACGGGGGGGAGAAACCCCAAAAAAATCCGACACTTTTCCACCGTAACCCAAACATACACGACAATTAGTCAGTAGCGTGCCAACGGTATATAGAAGACCAACTGGCTGCAATCCGACCTTAAGATTTTTTCTAAAGTCTAAAAAGGCAAATTGTTGGACTACTTCCCCAAATCCCCATTCCACAGCAATGCAAACCGCCGCCATCGCTTCGTTAAAATCACTCTCGATTTGGTTTCTAGCTGGCTTGAACGGGCCTTCTAAGTAGTCCGAAATCGGATAAGCAGGGTCTCCGTACAGACGAAATCGTCGCCCAATCGCATCCATTTTTGTTCGAAGCTCTCCCAAAAGGCCGCTTTCAGCCAAAATCCCTGCGTCATGACGTCTGCCGACCCATGGCCCATCAAGATTCGTGATCAAGTTGTTCGGCGCCATCGCTGCTTGAAACTTGATCCCGTGCAGTCGGTAATGGCCACTGTACAGCGTTCGTTGATCTTGTCCAGGACGACAAGTGGGTCGGAACGTTCCGTCTATAAACCCCCAAACGTCGGGAAGGGGGGAGCCTCGATTTCGAATGGCAGCTGCAAACAACTCAAAATTATTTCTCTGCAGCCAGCACAGGTCCAAAGAACGCAACAAAAATCCGAATTCGGTATCCACGTGCTCGACTGCCCAAGTGAAAATCATGGATATTTCGGGCTTCGACCGGCCAAAAATATGGGTCAGATCGGTGAGACGATTTGGATATGCCAGTCTACGGAGAAGAACACAAAGTGCCTCCATCCCTCCATATCGTGATCGATTAGGGAGGCGGATCACTTCGGGAAATCGGAGAGCTTGCAGAACACGTTCCATATCTTCTCTGTTGAACCGAAACCAGTCGAAGATGTCGGAGTCTGATACCTGATCCAAATGCTGGAGTACTCGAAGAGGTCTTTCCACATTACTCAACAAAAGAAAATTCGCGATTTCGCTATGAGAAAGTGCACCAGACATCAGAATGAGGGAAGTTAATTTTTTATCCATTGTAGATGAATTTGCGAATTCGCAGATTGAAATAAATTAAATTACGACACACTGACTAAAATAAAAAGCAGCGCGAGCAGGCGTAAAGCGCACTGTGCAGCTTAACACTTTAGGCTTTCGGTTACTCTCCGCTCCGCTCCGCTTGCTACCAGTAGTAAAATGATCAGGAGTCGTGCGGCGCTTAAATTCCTTTAAATTGTGCAAAACGTTCGAGTTTCTAAAGTTAATCAATTTGCACGTGAACTGTAAGATTAAGGAAAGATTATACTGAAGATATAGAGAATGTAGCGTTTTTCGAATTTGTCATGTTGGATTGACTATATCATCACCAATCATTGTGCTTGTTAGTATTTCCAGTCAGTTCTGTTTAAAAAAAGAAAACGTGTTTTTTCGGTTCGCTGACCACATCGATTTGGCGGGCTTTCAGTTTAGCAGCACTGCCGCCACCTACAGCAATAATATGCGCTGTCCACTGGCCGAAATGCTGGCCAGTGCTGCATGCTGATGATTGCTTTACGCGTGCAGTGCTAATTAGCAATTTACTTGATACAATGGCCGGCAACTTGCTTTGTGGTGTCTATCCCACAGACGCAAACAATACTGAATAAGAGCCGATGCCATAAATTCCTGCCAATCGAAAACTTATCAAAAGATACAACTGGTACGAAGGATTCAAAGCATGTCTGCAGCAGTACTGTTAGATAATGGTTTCATTTTTGCCAAGTATATGATACCATTCTACAGAGCTGTATCATACTAAGACTTAGTCTTGTCAACCCATCCTAATAATATTGCGTTGTTATAGTTCAGATTACGCGTTATCGTTTGCTGTTTTGCAAAACAACTTTCTAAAATGGTGAAAAAAAAGATCCCTAATTGTCTTGATCGTAAATTATCAGGAACTGAACTACCAAGCGTTGTATTATTTATGACTTCGTGTTTTACGGCCGCTTTTGGTGTGGGTGGAGAGTGTGGAATGTATACCTACAATAAGTCGCGCGGCACGCAAAATTGTGAAAATATTGTCAAGTGTAAAGTGCTTGATCAGCAAGGCTGCGCTTATCATCTCGAAATTGGCTGCGGTAATCCTATTCATACACGAACATTTTGGACATCTGAGAGAATTTCTGATTTTGAACCGGATGCAGATAGCGACGCACATAAGGAAAAGAATGGTGAACGTGGTTGGACAATAAACCGCTTGGTCTGTTTTGCCGGAACAATGACTGACCCGCGTTATAAGAAATTACTGCGTTTTTTTTCCATTATCGGCTGTGATTTTTTAAGCCCACGTGGATATCAGTTGAACGTGGAAAAAATTGCAAAAAAAGCAAGCTTTCTTGCGAGAATCAGTAAACTTGCCGTATCACAACGCCTGTATCAAATCATGGGAGCTCTGTACGATGCTGTTATTCATATCGCTGGTTCGTTTGACTGTTCATGGTTGACCCGTGGTCAAAAATCGCGGCATGGTGTGGTAACAGCCGTGTGTTGTGAGACCGGGGATATTTTGGACACGGAAGTTATGTCTAGTTATTGCCATAAATGTGCTGTAAACGGATCTGACGCAGACTGCACTGAGGAAGAAGATGACTTGGAAAATCGAGTAAACTGTGACAATTGCGATATCAACCACACAGGCAGCTCCGGCACCATGGAAGTGACCGGCGTGAGAGCAATTTTCGACCGCTCGATAGGTTTTTTGCGCTGCATGTAAGTAGCCATCAGATAACGTATAAACAACATTAGTAAAATTAATTCTGTATTCACAGTAATCTGAAATCAGTATTTCCATGAAACTGAACTATAACTAATATACTCTACATTATACATTATACACAATAACAGTATGCAGTAAACTGAAATCAAACATTTTGATAAATAATATTACTGAACTAAATGTACAACTGTATATATCTATAGATTTGCGTTTATGATCCGAGATGGCGATTCGAAGGCATATGAAAAAGTAAAGGACAGCTACGGTGAGCAATTGCCGGGCGGTGTACAGTACCGGCTGGATAAAAACCACTCTATAAAGTCCATCAAAAAGCGCTTACATTCCGCAAGAAATGGTCGACAGATCGGTGGAAAAAGTGTCAAAGGTCGGGGAAAATTAACTGAAAAGTTCGTCAACCAGTTATGTACATATATCGCCTACACGATACGCACCACGGCTGAAAACAATGGAAGCATCCTGCAACTGCGTACGGCTATAATGGCTGTTTACCATCATAAAAGCTCTTCAGATGATGCTCCAGACCACGGGTATGTTGCATCAATAACAAAAGTGCTTTATAGTTTAAATTTTCTGATTGATTTAATCATTTATTGTTACTGTTTATTACTTACGTCATACATGCCCAAATATTGACCGATCCTACAACATAAAACAGGACTTGCGCGTTTTGTATGTGGAATTTTGCTGCATGTACGTACTGTACATAAATGTTTCAGAAACTACTAAAACAGCAAAAACTTGTAGATATTGCCCCGATGGACCTGATTCTTGGTGCACTTATCAACGATGGGTTGCAGCCGGAAAGACTGGGATTTATGAACATAAAAATGTGGTACCGAAAAAGTTCATGGAAGCTCTACTGCCGGTGTTTGAATTCATAACAACTGATTCGTATCTGGAGCATTTACTTCATAACTACTCCACATCCCTGAATGAATCCTTCAACAGTCTGATTTGGCAGTTTTGCAACAAAGTAGGTATAAATCTATCTACAGATTACATAAATCTGCATAATTCTATAGATAGCCATGTTTTTTAAATATGATGTTTTATTTAGTCCACTTTCAAATGTCGGCAGTCGGTTCAAATCGCCGTTGACCTCGCTACAATGATCTGGAATGACGGATGGAAATCTTCGTTAGTTCAGCTATACTCGGACCTCAATTTAAAAATGCCCCGGCAGGCCGTAGTCTTTTCTGAGAATCAAGACAAAAGGCGGGAGATTCAAATTCAGCAAAGGAAAGCTGAAGTACAGCAGCAGAAAGAGCAACGAGAAGCAGAGCGGTTACATCGATTAGAAATTGAAAATGCTAAAAGAAACAATTCAGCTAATGAGAAAAAGCGAAAGCGGGCAGTCGAAAAGTCTGTGCAAAATAAACGAAGCAAAGCGTACGAAGCCGGCGCTTATGACTGCTTTCCTTGAATTGACGTTGTTTGTGTAAGGAATCGGAGTACATGGGAAGTGCGACTACCTGTTTTGAGGGAAAAGTGATTGTTTAATGTGATGGCAATAAAGTGAGAGTAATGAGGTGCAATCAGGTCACCTAGTAACGAGATGTGATTACTTTGCGAGCGCTGCGCGAAAAGCACTGTGGTGGCACTGCAGGCGCAAAACTGCCCAAAATGTGAAAAGCGACAGACAAAGGAACTTTGAACGCATTTTCCCGACAGTTGCGCAGAATGCTTACTAAAATCAATAAAAAATAGTAAATATTCCAAACAAATGTTGAAAAAATATCGGTAAGCTACCTAAACTAAGCTCCGACAAATCTAGTTGCCGTTTTTTCTAATTTTGCAACCGCGCTTTCTTCAATTACGCAAAATGTCATTTCCGGTCGTCAAAACTCTAAATTGTGGAACCTACAGTGCATTATAATCAAAAAACGGCAACTAGATTTGTTAGGGCTTATCGGCTCGTTCATTCGATACCAGTTTCATATTTTTGTGATTTTTTCCCGAATTGTTTATGCAGTTTTTAAATTTCGACTTTGAACACTGTAAATTCAAGTTTAAAGTAATGCAATAATTTCAAATGTTGGGTAGCATTGTTGATTAATCACTTGTTTATCTAATCAGCTCATCACAAATGTAATACGATGAACGCGCATAGGTCAGCAATGCTTTGACTACAGCATACCGCCATTGTATAACCTCGTCTTAAACAGTGATCAGGAACCCATGCATCATAAAGTGGCCTTCGTTGCCAAGCAGTGCTTGGCAAACATAGCGGTTCGTTCTGCGTTAACTACATTTAGCGCTTTTGCGCTAAATGGCTTTAACGCTTCTGAACGAACCGCCACCAACTGTTTGCCGCTTTGGGATACCGGGGCAAGTAATCGGTTACTGGGCAATGTCCGAACGGTGCAAAGTTAGCCGATGGTCACCCAGCACTTTGATACAAGCCGCGCCGGACACCCCCAAAGCGGAACGCCAGCCCCAACCGCGCGGAAAGGAGCAAAAGCCGCGAGAAACAAAAAAAAAAGGTGTAGCGAAAGGATATGGACAAAATCTGAACAATTCACAAAATTAGCATTTCTGCAGTATCGTATTTTAAGATAACGTTATCACACACAAAAAATGATAACGGGCATCGATGAACCACGGGTCCACGTGCACTTCGGAATCTTTTTTGTGACTGCGGTTTAGGTACTCGGAGACATGGCCCGCAGCATTGGTCGGATCCGGGCAGAGGCTGACCATCAGTATACAAACGACAATCGAGGATCATGAAACTTCAGAACAAAGGTTAACAATGCATATACTGTTCGTAATTAATTGAGAATGAGTATTGTATGATCGAACATAAGTTGTTATAAAGTGTAGAACTACGTAAACAATAAAGTACTAAGCAGAAAACTGCAGCGAATCGTCACAAGAATTCGGTCATTCAATATAAAGCATTTCGTTTGCTAGTTCTGTTAAGTTAGATTTAGCGCTTAAATGAGCTACGTATTCTTTGTCATATTCTTCAGGTAACTACGTAACATTATTATTGTTATTAACTTTCGGTATTTTTCCCTAAGTATTTCGTAGAACTACATAATGTGTATAATATTAAATTATATGTATATAATATTAATAATGTCATTATATTATTATTATAATAGCAGAAAATAAGCATTATATTATTATTATAATAGCACAATTTTGCATCAAACTGTTGAGTAAATTTTGAGTATGAATTTGAGTACAGGAATGTAAAAAACAACATCTGCAATGGTAGAAAAGGCCAGGAAGCGGAACAGTTAATTTTTACGTGATTATTAGCTATTTTACTGTTGCTTTGTATTTCGGAATCATGCGTTTATGTGACAGCCGCAAAAATAGACAAATGACGTACTTGTTGGAATAAGTACATATTTCTTAGTTGGACGACACGGCTAGTACTTCTACAGCTGTATCAACTCGGTTGAATAAATTTCGAACTAATATTTAGTGTTTGGTCAAACAGTACCTGTAATAAAAAGTACATATATACAATGTATGTTACAATATGAATACAGACAGGATAACCAACCAAAACGTTAACCAACAAACATTTCGACAGATCACAGTTGATATATAAAATTGGGTTATTGGAAATAAAAAATGAGCTGCGTTTGATTGAAAATTAGGTCAGTCAATAACAACATAATTTAACTGGTATGCGTTAGTATCATAGTACCATGGCGAATTTTGTACTTAATATTCTAGTTTTTATACGGAATGATCAAAATTAGAAAGGCGAAGGTATTTTGCTAAATCGATTTAAATAAAAACTGGCAATAACTTATTCTGATAATGATTTTCGATGGAGAGACAAGCCAAACGTGAGGAATATAGCTGTCACTGGCTTTTCGGGAGGAGTCGCTGGTGAGCTGTGCTGGCAGCGTTTTCACTGTCGTATTGTGGGCGCTCTGCTACTTCTTTGGCACATTGACGGTCTTGATCAGGGAGGGAGAAAAGGATCAAGTGAGAAGAACCCAGATAATTCGGGAATTAACCATGACAGGAAGGAGACGCTTGACTGATGTCAAATTCGTTGTACAAAATTTTGAGCTCTTCCCAGTTAAACAATTTGCAATTAGGTCAGATTTAAGCATACTGATAACTGCAATAACAGTACTGTCATCGCCGTTCTCTAGCGGCGTGCGTACTTCGTGACGCTACTCTCTAGAAGGTAGAGAGACGCAGTCCACGACACCGCAGCTAGAGAACGGCGATGGTACTGTGCTTGAAGATTTCCATACACGCATGTCGTTGCTCGATCTCTAATAAATTCGACGCCATAGTTCAGTATTCCGCGTAGAACACCGAGCCTCTTTCGCACTGCTGGCGCCAAATGAACGAGAGACGTTCCAGGTTGTATTATGAGAACCTGAAACAGAGTACCGATGGGCGTAACGTTCAGTTTCAATACCCGCCGATATGTACGTCACTGCGGCGGTATTTAGTATCTAGATGGCATAACAACAGGATGACGAGCGCGAATCCTTGCAGATTATGAAAACGTGGTTAGTCACCTTGTTTAGTCACCGGACGTGGAAGCGTCAGCGAAACATGTCGTTCCCCAACAGAATGGCCTCTTGCAGGTTTCAAATTAAAAACTCAATATGATGCCACTTCCTGTGGATACCTGTGGCTCAGCAGCTTCTACCGCTTGGCGCTTGCATACAACAGCAATATTAATCGATTATCTTTCACTGTGCATGCGGCTTACGCCCCGAGAAATATTCCTTAACGATGATGTGCGTGTAATGTTTTATGCCATGTTGCATGAAATGTGAAGCATGTATCGAGCAGACGCAATGTGGATTCTGGGACGCGAGCAATGACCTTGAAATTGTTTCCCGAGCGTCCTTCATGGATGCTGCCAAGGAAGGCGGTACACACGCAGCGGCGGGACGGTGCCGCAGTGCTACCGCAGCAGTCAAGAAGCTATCCTGCTGGACTTACGCTTGGATGCCGTTGTATGTCCTGATCTTATACCATTTCCTACGTTACAGACAAACAGGACAGTTATAGTGATAGTTTGCAATGCAAGGTTGTGCATCCTGATGTATTTAAAGGCGTTGTGACGGTCCCTTCGCACCGGCTGAGGAACGGCTTAGTCATCCGTTCCATCCGCAGGTAAGCTGTACATAGCCCGACAAACCAGCTTACAACGCTCAGTATTCTTCTGGTGCTTTGGAGTTTGGACAAATTTCCTTCTGTTTTACAATTTTCTCAATGAACAAGACTTCCGGTAATTATCATTCATAGACAACTGTTTTTTCGTTTTGTGAGGAAAGGTAAGAATACAAATTTAAGTAATGGTTGACAGAAGTAGTGTTACGTAGATTTACTGTACATGTACAGCTTCTTGTTTAAGCAAAACCGGTGAACGTTGCTGAGGTTTTGAGCTTAAAAGTCATTGAATTCCCGTTTTTTATTCCTACACTATTTGCTTCAAACTCGCACATTAACCGGATAACAGCAGTACCGTATCCATCCAATACTTTAGCCAGAATTTTAGCGTGGTGCAGCTTAGGTGTAGACCCTTTGATTTATTTATTGTGGGAACCCATAATTACTGTTTTGTTTACAGCAGCGAAAGAACGCGCTGTTCTTGAATACGTTCAGATATGGCAAATCGGCGAATGACCAAGCGAGCCAGCAGTGAACCGGCTGACTCCGCTAGTGGCTTTCACCACCGAAATCATGAGTCGTCAACCTATCCCACTCCTCGGAGGCCGCGATCAGAACCCGCCGAATACTTTGCGTCAACAGAGGAAGAGAATACCGCGTGGTTATTCCGCTTGGATAAGCATATCGTTACACCCATTTCCGAACATCCAGAAGTTGGTAAGTGCCATTGCTTGTTTGGTGCATGACCCACTCACATTCACATTAATTTCCAGATTATACTGTATCCGTCGAGGATCCACACCGGCAGACCATGTCAGCTCGTCTTGTCTCCCGTGGGCGAAGATGTCTGACCGTTCTGCGGATGCTACTGTACGTCTGTGACGTTGGAAGTGACTGGTAAGCACCTTAAAATTGACTTCGTGTAACAACGTTGCGCAGGTTTCTGCAATATAGGTGCCTCGCCATCAACTACCTTAGGGACGGTCATTACGCGTGGAGCGGATTGACGACGCTATTCATCGTGATCCCGCAGCTCATTGTCACATTTCGCAGCTTGGTTCCGTTGAAAAGCAATCTTCCATTCTTCACCACCCTTGGGAATCGATCAAAGAATGCGCTGCCGATGTCGAATGGTCTGAATTTCTGAACGCATGAAGGTGACGGTGAATTCGGTTTAAGTTGCTTGAACCTTCAGACATATCCTTTCACCTATTGTATTGCTGGATTCACTTTATTTTCCATAGCACACTGCATTTCCCGAAGTGCGTACATACTCAATAAAAGACATCCAATTACATGAGGCCAACGTCTAGGAAAGAATTTTTTTCGCTGGTTTCAGTTTTTGACTACACGGATGTTATGTGTAGCGCAATATTGTTAAAATCGTGCATTTAACGGTCTCCTGTATTCACCGTCACCGGTTACACATCGTGAAATATGATCGATGCTACTATACAATGTGATGTCTTTCAGTCTCCTTTCGCGCTTTGCTTCAACAAACTCCGATTTGGTTGATTGTTGCGCATGTGCTGCAAGTGGGTCCTGTAATCAGGTGAGAGACACGGGATGTTAACGGTACTCTGTTATTGGTAACCGTCGGTAAATAAGCTAACATGGTTAACTATGGAACACGAAAATATCACCCGCGAGCAGACTTTCAATTGTTCATGGTTGCGTGTTATAGGTACTGGGCATACCTTCGTTTCTGTGACAACCCCGGCTCGCCTTGTGGTTCCAAACCACCATTCTCTGCACGAGAGCGATATCATTATTTTTTCTGGAAAGGCCGAAAAAAAGTTGCTGATCGTTTGTGTTTTGTTGAATCATTTATGGAAGCTCTACCGCAGATGACGCTACAAGCCTACATACTAACAAAGCAACAACAACAAAAACATCACTTTTTCGTAACTCAGCTCATGTCCATCTTGTTCTCTGTTGTTTCCGTAGCATATGGCTGCAAAGTGCTACGACTCAGGCTGTGGAGAAGTCCGCACACTGAGACAAGATATCGACGATTCTTCAACAAGATGATTCATCTAGCTGGGCGTTGTCTTACGTTGGGAGTCCGGGTTACCGTTCTAGTTTTATTCGCCAACCAGTTTGGAGCATACATTTTTGTATTTTATACCGCGCACGCGCTTGTCATAATTGGAGCGCTGTATTTTCTGACAACTGGGATTCGCTGGAATTATTACGAACTCCTGCTTGTACCTGAGATTGCGGTCGACTTTCCTAGCAATATCCTTCACCTATCGTGGACATACCCGTGGGAGATATCACTCATCAAGCTTACTAAGTGGATATTCTATCCCTGGACTACGTTCTTTGATTGGCTTGTAGATGTGGGGAAACGAAAAATGGAAGTCACAGTATGCGTTACACTCGCGCAAGGAAGTGCCAGACTCTTCTGTGGCTGCTACGGTTTACTACTTGTTGAGAACATCTTAATGCTAACTTTATGGGCGGCCTTTGCCGATGCGGATTACTCACTGAAAGCGCTGGTTTGTTCAACGCTTGTTATTGCTTATATCTTCGGAATCATCCTTGTCGGGATATATATACGCAGAAGAAATAGTTACTAACCACTTCGTGTGCATCATTCAGCATTTTGGGATTGAAATGTCTTTCGTTAAGACTATATTCCACCCACGTCATAACTATTAGTGAAAACAGGACAGCTGCGTACCTGTAAGGTTCTCAACAAGC
>JAQGAU010002978.1:0-14147 GCA_034698045.1 Paramacrobiotus richtersi
CCTACAATCCGGAGTGTGCAGTCCACAAGTGCTACGTTTTGTGCAATGTCGAATAAAATCTGATGGCTGGTTGGATTGAAAAGTATGTCGGGAAGCATATTTGGAGGCACATTCTGCGTCTCGCGTTCAAAATCCCCTTTTTCCACTAGGCACCCCTCTAGGATCAACGTTCTCAGCTTGATGCCATCGGTCCTCAGGCCAACGAAAACTTGAAACAACTTCTCGTATTCTTCTTCATGCATATGCATGCCCGATACATGCAGTGTTTTTATATTGCTGGAAATATTGTTGACGATCTTGGCCGTACGGTACACAGGGCTTTTCCATCCGGCATACCACCAACCGTTACCAGTGGCCAAAGGAATGAAGCCGCCGTTTGGCCAGCTTGATGGTTTTTCTTTTCCAAAGATATGGATATGATTCGTAACAACTTCGAGCGTCAAAATCGAGTACCATTGTCCACAAACTCTGGAAAATATCAGAGATGATACGTTGAGACAGTTATGCGATCAGTATGTGCATATGCCACTGTGCAGTAGCTCTTACTGTTATCTGCTATTTAAGGTGGTCTTATCTTTCAGCAGCACCTGTATAAGGTATGTGTTATTACATGATTTGAAAGATGTTCTTTACCTTTTTAGCCATAATTGATGCAGGGTATCCAAATTGTTGAACACTTCGATTAGGATGACTTGATGCAAGTGTCGGATAGCAGCTATCAACAGATAAAATGATTTACGTAAACATGATGTGAAACAGTGCAAAACCTCAGCTTACGAAATTCGATGTCGGCCATGACCTGGTCCGACATCTGTTTGAGTGTTGCTTTGTCCACTGTCGGTATCTTTTCCCAATCCTCTTGACTCCGACAATCCCAGCCTCCCTCGTCACGAAAAAAATCCCAAAAACGCCCGCAATTCAGCTGCACCCCGTATTTTTGTGGTGTGCTATACGGCTGTTCGAGTCCAATCACTGTAACAGTGTTTTTCCCGATCTTTAAACAAACCGCTCTAGAGCTGTCTCTGTTTAGGATAATGTATTCCGGACTTGACGTCATTTTTAACCACTTTTCTCCCAGTCCATCAGCTGTATGGCTTGTTTTGCAGAATGTTTCTGCGCTGACAGGATTACTGGTCAGAATTTCCTTATCAGACAAACCGGAAGCGAATAAGCAAAGAAACAGTCGAATATGAGGAACAACTTCGTTTGTCGCTTTATTATCGCGCGTCACTTCACGATAAAATACAAACTCGGGTTGTTTTTGCCAGAAATGGGGTGGAGGGTCATGGCAGATCGATGAGCGCTTCCAAATATATGGACCAGTTTCATCGATACGCGTTGCAGCGTAAATGTACTTTCTTGGATTTGGCTCGTAGGGATCCGCATGTCCTGGAAGGTTAGTCGCTACTTCGGTTGGTGGTCGGAATATCCGATCCAACGGAATCCATTGTGGAGATTGTTGTGGAATACCGAAATCAACCAGGAGCGAATCGGTGGAGATATCTTGAACTTGGCCCCAAATAAACACATCGTTGGCATCTCGGATGATCACTTTGTTGTTTAAATTGATAAGAATTGTCCTTTTTTTCATGGCGCATAATAGGTAATAATGTAAACTAAAATAAATTTGTTGATTAATCCTCAATGCAACAGGCCGTAAATTGTATATGGCGACTTATGTCAGCACTTTCTAAAGGACCAGTTAAAACCCAGGAACAATTTAGATGGCAATTACTGTTAGAAATATTAATTCTAGCTGTTCGTTCGCGTAAGGACTATCTCGAAGGATGTGCATTGTTATAGCGAAGAAGAGAGAAGTTCGATCTGTCCTTATTTGACCGGTTGTAATGCACGCCGTTCAGACATGCAAATGGACTGAAATTGTAGGGCTAAAAGAGATCTGGATCGGCAGAGGGCATGTCATATTCCGTTGTGCGATCAGTATTTCTAAGGACAAGATGAAGAGCCAGAGAGAAATCAAGCGAGCAGTCCTGCCTTATTGCTTCGGAAACGGCATGAATGGTCTTGGCGAACAGATAACAAAGTGTACTATGGTGCCGTTTTCTGAATCTCTGATAAATCGAAATGTCCAACATTATAATTTAGTAGACACGTTTACTTGTACTGAGAAGCACAAAACCGACGCAAAACATACAGGTGTACAGCCAATAAAAAACTGAAGGCGTAGGAAGACAAAATTCTTCCTTTAAGCATTGTTGTCGGCTGTTGTAGGTTGCAAATTAAGCTGCATATTGGGTTATTCGTTCTATTTTACGTTATGTTATGTGAATATCAAACTATGATCCGCACTTTCCGAATTTAGTGTATGCCGTTATTAGGGTGAGCTCAGTTATTTTTCACATTTTATTTGTTACCGGTTCATAAATGATAACCTGTACTGGATTTTCTCACAATACACAAAAGAATGCGGACATTTTGCCGTATTTGTGATCTGATATGCAGCATTTTAGCATAGTAGACAGGTTTGTACTCAGAAGCACAAAAACAACGAAATGAAAAAAATAAAACCAAAAAATTTATACTTTAAGCATTGCTGATGCTCTTTTACTGCTCGCATACTTCTATCTGTATATACAAAGTTACACAATTAATCACAGTGTGTACTGCCGGCACCGGTTAATCTTAACTGCATCAATATTTTTTGACTGTTCTTGTCAATGTGTTTGTTGTTTTGACAGTATCGCCTCGAACAAAAAGTAGTGGATTTACGAAAATTAATCTTCGTGTTGACTAGTAAATATGCGTATATAGGTGCACGCGTAAGTGCTGAGTAACACGTACCTAACGTATTTACAATGGTAACTCAGCAAAAATTCCATTACGCGACTGCAATTCCATTAATTCTGCGAATTTAGCCAGTAACCGTGTTTTTAACCATCATATGTTCTGTTACCTAGTACAGATTACTTGATCGTCCCATATATACAGTATATGTTCGTACCATATTGGAAAGGCATCACGGATAAGCAGTAGGCTACATAAAAGCGCATTCCACGTTGCTGTAATATTCTGTCAGTTTCCAATTCGTTGTGTGAGAACTGCAATTTTGCAACTGATTATTACAATTTCAAAAGTTTAACTTCGGTGCAGTGTTTCTAAGCATACAATTTCAACATGCTTTTCGTGATGTGCGTTGTTATTCTGTTGCTGACCGATGCTGGTAAGCTCACGTGTTGGCAAAAGCGTTTGTGATGAACATTACTTACTAACATTACCGCATCAAACTCTGGAAAGTTGCAGCCCTCTGTACGCCGAATCCCGATTCTTCGAAATCATTGCTCCGCACGCCTCGCAAAGTACCCCGTCCATGCCGACCCAAGCCGTGCAGGAAGCCGGACTGCACTCCACCATGTATGTTTACTTAATGTTGTCCTCATTTTTTAGTGGCATCGTTTCCGTAGTTGCATTTAGTACGTACATGTACGGGACGTCTTAGACGTGTTTTGTAACAAACAAGTTCCGCTGCAAAACGTTCTTCTTTCTCCCCGTAGATTTTTGGGACGGTTGCTCCTGTGGATGCTCAAAAAAACCGGAAGCCAGTTCCAATGGAAAGCCCAAGTAATGGAACGTTAAACGGCCGCACGTTTTCTGCACTTTGAATCTAGCTGTATAGACATATCTTTTTTCCACCACGTGATGTTCTGGCTGTCACTTGGGATTAGTCCCTTACGTCAATAATGTAGGCAACGCAGGCTTATGGAATCTCAATCGTACATATACATACAATGTAATTGATACTTGTAGTGTTTTAGTCTACAAGCGCGGGTTGCGCTAGCGCGCAACCCATTTGTGTTCGAAATGTTTGAGGTTTTGGAATCTTTGAAAGTTTCCAAAATCTCCGAATCTTCCGCATGTGTAAGATACGTAGTGGTTGACATGTTCATCAATATTTTAATAATTTTTACCATGATTCTGATTTCATGCAATGGCTTATTGCACTTTTACATGTGACATACTTATCTATATTGGTATTTATGCATCGTGCTACTTCGAACGTTAGTACAAACGTAGGATTCGGAAAGGCTAATCGATTAGGTTGATTGGGTTAATAATTATTTTTATAATTATCAACTCTGGTGGTATCAGTAAATTCATGTTTCGCTCCACCCATGAACTCCTGTAAACATTATTTACTGTGTGAATATGTGCGAGTTGTTCTTGGAGCACAAATAGTTACATAAAGATACTACTGAAACCTGAAAAATGCAAATGCTTAAAGTAGTCGCGGAACATCCAAAACTTAAGGCGAGTGACCTTTAGTTTCGATATGTTTCGCTGGGAATTTTTCGTGCGCGAAGTCTGAATTAAAAATTAAACGGGATCCAGTACAGCTTTTGTAGTCCCTTGACCACTATTCTCGAGTGCGAAAACGATTTCTGTGAGCATTAACCGACTGAAGCGCAACCACCTGAGAAAATTTAAGCACAAACCCCTGTATTAAAAGTCTCGTTTTGAACCGATTCTTTCCACACGAGTTAAATACGAAGCATCAGAATTCTTGAAATGCAGTACAAACAGTTAAGAATTCATCTAACTTCGTTTCTTCATTCGCATAATCTTTGCTATGAAGAGTAATCTGACAGCTATATCCCGACAATATTCCGACAAAAATATATTTTTGCATCTAGATATAAATTCTCTTCTTATGTTAATTTTAGGCATTGTTGTCTGTTACATAGAAGGATGTAGGTTGTTATCAGGTTGTTATACTGCAGTTAAAACTCATTCTTAAAGATTGACATCAAAAGAATCAATGCCATTTCTATAATTTGAAAGGGCCATTCAGGTGGTACGTACCTTGAATAAATTTTCACACGATATTCCACGTTACCTCCTTAAACCAAAAACTTTAGCTCAACTACCTAATATTCGCGGATATTTTTTGATTTCGGTTTTTTGACTGAATGTTTGTTCCTGATAACAACCTACAACCTTCTATGTAACAGACAACAATGCCTAACATTAACATGAAAAGAGAATGTATAGATGCAGAAATATATTGTTGTCGGAATATTGTCGGGATATAGCGTAATGTCAGATTACTTTTCATAGCGCAGATTATGCGAATTAAGAAACGAAGTTATATGAATTCTTCACTGTTTCTACTGCATTTTAAGAATTTTGATGATAAAAAGCGTATTGAACAGTATCGCATCAAATGCGAATACGACTTCTAACTTCCGATTACAAATTTGGCTAAGAAATTTGATAACTGTTCCCTTAATAGACGTCGCCCTCACGATTAAAACAGCTATCTAACAGTGCCCTGCACATAGTTTCCTTGTTGGAACCTGTGTGAAAATCTTTGTCGGTTCTTTAACGGTTTAAAACTGTAACGGTCTCTCCATCAGAGGATTCTATTTCCATGGAAACTGAGTTCCATTTGAAGTGGATTTCAACCCACACGTCCATTACGTTTCACAACTCTTAGCATATACATGTAAATAAGCACATATACGCCACCTGTGATCACAGTTACCAAAAATTTCAAAATTCGATAAAAAATTTTAGATCTCGAATTTCTACACAAACTCTTCGATTGGCAAACCCTTGCTTAAGTGCCCTGAGACCAGAGCTGCCCAGATTCTGTTATACTGAAAGATAAAAGAGGAGTTCGATTCCGTGGAAACTGAGACGTAGAAATGTATGAATCTAGAGATATGCTGACACAAAAAAATGATAGATGATCGCGGAATCTACTTCAGGTGCAAGTTCAAAAATCAAGCAATCGACGCAAACACACGTAAAGGTAAACTGCGCAGTAGTTACTTCCTTTTACATTTGCGCTACATAGAATAGTACCTATAAAATAGTACTTGACCGAAATAATTTAATCACTGGCCAAAGTACGGTATCTAGGATTAATTAAAAAAACTGTTGGTTAGCTAAGCGGGAAATCATAAAAGTTAATGGTCAGGGAATGGACATACATAAATACTATTGCAAAGTTAAACTCGAAGCACGAGGTCATTAGTTAACGTTATGGGTGGTGGTGTTTTGCCAGCAGTCGACAATGACATCCATCGCACTTTAGCGGAAACACGTTACCAAAAAATTTAACTAGCCCACGAAAAGCCACATGCCTCCATCTTGCACGCACAAGTGGTGTGAATCGAGTGTCACTCCTTGTCGTAGATGCAGAAACGTTTGAAAGGTTTCATTCGTACTGACGGCACCTGTTGATTGTGGCTGCATCAATATTTTCTGGCAGTTCTTGTCAGTATGTTTGTTGTTTTGACAATACAACTTCGAACGAAAAGCAGTCGATTTAAGGGAATTAATCTGTGTGTTGATTAGGAAATATGAGTGTTTGCTGTTAAGTGTCACGTACCTCACGTACCTCAAGTCTAAGTCGAGGTTTACAAGGTAACGTAGACGGCAAAGGCCAACTGGACAAGGCAAAGTCAAAGCAAAGTCAAAACGGCAAAAGCAAACTTGATCGAGCCTCAAAGAACCTCAAGCCGATTCCAACGCAAAGCTGAAGTAACGACCGGGTAGCTAGACGTCGCAATTATCCCGTGTCGTATCATAATCCCGTGTCGTAATGCCAATTAAATCCACGTCTTGAGTTTTTTTCCGCACTTTAAATCTATCTGTAAAGACATATCTTTCTTGCGCCACTTGTGGTTCTGGTTATATCACTGGGGAATAGTCTCTTCCAACGCATGGTTATGGAAACTGGTAGAACCATATGTGATTGATATTTGCAGTGCTTTGTGCTATACAGTATTCTATCATGGTCTAGGTGATGACACAACAGAGTATAGATGATCACGGAATCTACATCAGGTGCAGCTTCAAACAATCGATGACACGTATAATTAATCGGTAAATTGCGGCAGTTGTCTAATTCCTTTGCAGTACATGGATGGACCAAATGTTACTCTTAAGTAAGGTAACAGTAACGGTAACGTTCCAGTAACAGTAACGTTCCAGCAGTTTCATTCGGTTATGCACTCCGGTTACGGGACTTTAGCGAATCAGATCAAGCTTCCAAAGGTGAACAAGAAACCGGGAAGCTGTCCTGGCTTTTACTCTCAAAGAATGAACAATGCTGGAATAAAAATGTCTCCAGCTTCATTTTCTCAACAGTAAAACAGTTATTAGGTCATAAAAGTTACGAGACAACATCGCACAACTTAATACGTAATAAAAGTCAGTTAGTAATTAAAAACAGCGGTCAGCGAAAGGTAGGGGAGCATTATAATTGTTTCTTTAGCTGTAATTCCGTCTGTGTGCCATCCGGGTGGAAACCGTAACTTCATAGTAGGGTCCGATGTGCGGCCGCCGTTACATTTCGGGGCACGTTGTAAAACGAGGTAGTTCGTGCACGTCCAGATAATATTTTTGTTTCTTGGTAATATTATGACCCTTAAAGGAACGAACTATGCTCGGACGCGCACTGGTTTTTTTAACTGACAGGGGCCTTTGGTATTTCTGCCGATCACGAACAACCCGGTCGACCTCACCTCCCTCTAGCTGCGTTACATCAGTTATGGATGGTCCCTAATCAGCAAGCGCACGTACAAGTGTATGCTTGTGCAGGGAACGGACTTTGAAAAAGTGCTACGTCAACCTTTTCACTTTGTACATACTGCACAACAATCAGCCGCATGCGGCGGATTGTTGCTTCTCTCAGTATTATTTCGTCGTACGTACGTTGTTTTTTCGTCATACTAACTTACGGATCCTCAACTCGATTTCTCTTGAATTCACTTACCTATCAAAATTTTGTATAGATAACTGAGCAATTTGCTGTAACTGAATTTTGATAATAAGAAAAGGAAGCTGATTTATTCCTCATTCTGCCTGCAGAGAAACTTTGTGATTAATACTTCTATATTCTACTTTGTTTTATAGTTTTTGCGTGGTGTCACTCCATACATAATACCACAACATGCTCCTCGTAATGTGCGCGATTGTTCTGCTGCTGATAGAATCACGTAAGTCTGAGGAACTCGCCAATGGCTCGCTATGATAATATGGTTGTTGGGAATGGAGATAAGTCGTTTTTATAAGTGCGCTTTCTTGTTGATTGGAAATATTCAGTATATTTATGCGGGATATCGTATTTTTAGCTCTTATGGGAACGAATTCTGCTACGGCCATTAAACCCATCCGCAATTGCAACAGAAGGTGCAAGATGCCAATCTGCACACCGCCAGGTAAGTCTTGAATCTCTTGCAACTGACAATTGTGAGTATTTCGGCTCTGATTGTATTCTCGTACACAGCGTAGCTATAACCACCAACTTATACAGTACTTCGAAGTACTACTACGCCGTGACTTGAATTAATTCTTACAATGTCTTTGCCAGAATTCTGGGATCGCTGTTCATGCGGATGCTCGCGTCCGGCGCCTACGACTCCAAAATCAAAACCAAAGAGCGAATGAGATCGACCTGCTGTCATCAGTGCGTGGCGTTGTTGCTCTATTAAAATTTATGTCAATTTCTGCAAGTTGAATCGAAGCCACTCGCTAGTAATTAAGAGAACAATGAGGTTGTTTACTCTATATCTAGATATAGAGTAATAGATAGAGAGTAAACAATCTCATTGTTCTCTTAATTACTAGCGAGTGGCTTCGGTTGAATCTGTTGTATTCTATGGTAATCTATGCTTGGTGTGCAGCTAAGAGAGAGTTTCCAACTAGGCTTTACGTACCTCTATAATTCCGGTTAGTTACAGCAAATAGTATTATCCCTAAAAGTATGTAAATTAATTCATCTGGCCCCGTTTCATACGAATGTTGGATTGTTTTGTGCGCCTTATCAGACGGATCAAATACAGTAATCTTTGATATATTCCGCTACACGATTCTACAAAGAGCACCTCCATTAATTGAACAACTTCCGATCCCTGCTTCGTATGGTATAGCTGACAACAGCATTCACAATTCTGCATAAATAGAACTCAGAAAAAGAAATAATACTCGTATACAATGCATAAAAGTAACTCTGACATGCAGCTTTTTTAGCCAGTGTTATAGAACAACACTGCATGGTGTTATTTCCGCATATAACAACAGCTCATGTATCATATGACATATTGTTGTTGTGTCGACATTGTTGTTGGTTATCGCCGAATAAACTTCACGATCACAATTATTATGTACCACACTGCCGGCATCGGACCTGCAACAATATTTTTTGACAGTTCTTGTTAAATGTTTGTTGTTTTGTCAATATGTACTGCCTCGAACAAAAAGTGGTGGATTGAAAAATTAATGTGTGCTGATTGGCAAATATTGTTGAGCGAAACTGCCGAGTCACGCGTACCTATGTAACGTGTTTAGCTCATAACAATACCATTATACGCGACTACCGGATTTTGCCAGTAACGGCCTTTGTATCTGTATACATTAATTTTAGCCATTGATTACCGTCGTGAAAAGACATCACGGATAAACCAGTAGACTACATAAAAGCAGATTCCAGTTCGCTCTGATTTCTGTCCGTTTCCAATTCCTTTCGTGAAAACTGTAATTTTGCAAAACATTACTGCAAACTTCAGAAGTTTCAGTTTCCGTGCAACATGTTCAAAATCAGCATGCTTTTCGTTATCTGCGCTGTTATTCTGCTGCTGAGCGGTACGATCACCTGTGGGCAGAATGATTGGTGATGAACACTGCTTAACAATATTTGCGAAATTCATGTTACAGGCCTCGGTGCGCCGAATGCCGATTCTTCAAAACCTCTCGGTCGCAGACCCTGCATGCCCAAGCCGTGTGTGAAGCCGACCTGTACTCCACCAGGTATGTGTATCAAAGTTTTGTCCTCATTGTTAAATGGAATTTTTTTTGTACGTATTTGCAGCAAGTACAGGGGTCACAGATCAGTCCTAGCAAATACTGACCTTTGCAGCTTCTGTGCAGTTATTACACGTATTTTGTAAACTGCGAGTTCCGATTCGAAACATTTTGTTCTCATTGCAGCATTCTGGGCCGGCCCATGTTCGTGTGGATGCTCGCACCCGAAAGGTAATGGAACTGGAAGCGGCAAACCGAAGTAATGGAAAACAGGGAGCCAGCTGTCGTTATTACATCTCGTATCGCAAGTCCGTGGTGTTGGGTCTGCTAAAGCACGTTCTGTTGTGTCGTCTTTGCATTTTAAGATCTAGACTTAGCTTTTCTCAACACGTTTAACTTCGTTCCGGTTATCACTCGAATGTACATAAATGTAGAGTAAGCGTGGCTGTGTGGTCTGGAAAATACTTGTAATGAATGCAAAATCGAGACATAATAAAAAAAGATGTCATCATGGGATCTACGTCCGGTGCAAGTTTCGACAGCAAACAATCTGTGTCGCTAACGATCGATACTAACATTTAACGGTAAACTGCCGATATAGCGGCAGTATTAAATTCCTTTGGAACTGACATGTATTTCGCGATAAGTACTGCGCAGTATACTAAACTAACTAAAGTATGGTACTGAATGAACGGAATAGTATTTTGCGAATAATCATTGGCGAGCGTGCACTAGGCTTTATTCAAAAAACTGTTGCTTGGTTTAAGCGGGAACTGTTAAGATCATCAGGCATTCAGACATATCGGTAAATACTGTGTTGTCAAGAAACTTGAGTTCGTTAGTTATCAGTAGTGTTGTTTTGCAATCGACAGTAAGTGGAAACACCGGCCAACAAATGTTCCCTAAAGGTGTTGTCGAAAACAATACTGCTAATGAAAGCAGATCAGTCTTTGTTGTCGGAAATGCAAGGCAGCGCAGCAGACTTTTTATTTCTAAAACTGTGGTGCAGTAAACTATGGTAGGGTTGTTTACGAAGTATTATTTCTGTGCAGTAACCCTCTTGCAGAAGAATAACCCACTTTTTAAAAGTGATGTAATTATACTGTAGTGTAGAAAAAGAGAGCGGATGTCTTGCACGTTTTAACAGGTGTATGCTATTGTTCGTATGATTATGGCCATTTTCCGTGTGTATTCTTCATTTTCATATGATGCTATATAAACTGTAATAAACTGTACGTCAGCAGAGCAAATCCACGATTTTCGCGTATTGTTAATAATCATATGTACACATGCCGAAATGTCCGCATGGACCTGATCGGACCAACAACAAGGAAAACAATTCTCGGATCACGTTCAAGTAGTTATGTAATGTTCAATCGTACGTATTACATATTGTGGCACGAATTATCTCCATAGGCAGCAGAGCGCACTATAGAAAATGTTACAATAATTAAACAATCGTACAAAACCAGATTCTACAACTCCTCTACTGACAGACACGATAATCTTGCCAACGTTGTCCGCGGGATCCAGCAAATCCCATGATTATGATTCTTTAGATGCTCCTTCTCCGTTCACACGTGGAAAGTTTCGTATACCACTAAGTGTGCACGAGGATGCCGGTTTTCCGTTTGCACATACACAGGAACAGCCGGAAAGATGTGCTGTCGAATACCATACTGGTTGTTTTTAGCTCATTAACTTAATACGTTATATCCAACATTTCAGTGGTAGTCTGTTCGTTAAATCTCACTTTCACATCATATACCTGTGATTCGGTATACTTCGTAACTGAGCTGGCGGACTCATAATTGGTGATTTTCTGCACTGCCTATTTCTTAGTGCAATACTGTATCAAAAAACTTACTTGGGGGACGGCAAACCAAACCACATCTAACTGGGTGTCCTAAAGTTGCAGCGCTTGCAAAACCCGGACCTGAAAATGTAAAAAATTAAAAAAGCGTAAACAATGTGCACCGAACGTTTTTCAGGACAGGCCTTACCCGATTCCAGTACTATCAACAGCACGGTACACAGTAAAAGAAGCATGGTTTCGTGCGCGTACCAACGCTGATATTTCGAATATAAATAACGTATACTTGTTCGTCCGAAAAGATACCGTTCTGTGATTTTATCCCAAAAAGTAATGTTCCTCAGTACAGATGTATCAACAATGCGAATGGTTGTCTCTTTATAAGTTTACGCAGAGAAATGAGTTTTTATCCATCAGCAGAATGTTTTCCAGAGAGCACGGAAGAAGCAGTCTCGTCATTGTGTTAGTTAAACAGTTAAAGGGGTCGATCCAAAAATACAGTTTCGCGAACTACTTATGTCCTCCACTGTTTTGTAGGAGGTGGAGCGTGAGTTAGATAATGGAACAACTTGGCTCGATCATTGGTCGGTCAGTAACTCTGCAGTCCCTCGTGTCTCATACATATCTTGTACGTACCACAAACTATGTAACAGAAGATTTCCTTTGTTATGTCAACCGTCGAGTACAGACAGACTTCGTGTTTCATGGTGCTTGTATCGAACAGCGTCAATAGCTTACGTTACATAAGTGCTGTTTACTAGCTGCTTATTCATTGTTTTTGTCCATTAAATTAGTAAGCATATAAATCATTAGAAAACCTAATAAGCTAGTTCTGGCTAAACAATTGTTTTTCGTTTGCGGAAACATACGTAAACAATTCACTGAGAATATTGACAGCGGAATTTACCGTAAACAGTCTGTTTTGATCAAGCGTACACATGCACTTCAAATGTCGTACACACTACAATCGTCAAGCAAATACGACCATGCCGCTAAATATGCCGCAAATAAGCAGCTCTCCATTGTTCCTGTTTTTTGTTATACACGCTCTACAGATACGTTCGATCTGTTGTACGTGCAAAGATGCATTCTCATATAATATTATGGCCCCAGAGGCTGCTACTCTGTTTAACGGTGGTAATCAAGCTTTGTATAGTATCAAAAATATCAATACAGTATTTGCCGGTGTTACTGTTGATTTTGATTTAAGGGTCGCAGTTAGAAGTTTAACGGTTACAGTAGCCACAGAAGCATATGCAGGAGTATTCGAGATTTCGGAGTAATGGTTTTTTTGGTGAATTGCGCTGTAACCAAAATTAGTGGCCTAATGATCTGATTGAATTCATCGTGTTCTGGTTTCGTTAGGTGAATACTCATGGTCCTGTCCCTTATCCCTGTCGCCTTTTGGTATTGTTAGTCCCTGAAAGATATTATTTCGGAATTCGGATCGTCATTTTTCTGCTCTAAGATTCACCAATTCATCAGGTTTCTTGGCATTTTCACGGACATCGCACTAGTAACCTTGTCCCTGAAAATACTTGGAAGTGTTTTGGTGTAGTGTGCATACAGTCCTGTTCACGTTAACACTCTGTGGTCAAATTCTTAGGCTATCAAAAACACTCTAACCGAACTGTGACAATGCAGCTTCGAAATGTCCTGCTGATTTTTGCCGCTACCTTGCTGCTTGTACATGCAGGTTAGTTTGTTCATCGAGTTGGCTTTCAAACGGCTTAAAAATGCGTTTTTTCAGGTGTTTGTGCGGAAAAGTCAAAGACTTTTGGGGAGGCAAGCAAGTGCCTCAAAGTCGCCTGCGTGCAAAGCATCTGTTTACCACCAAGTAAATTACAGCGCTAGCTGTTGAAATTTGTTAGTTTCCAGCAATCTGGTAACTGGCGCTAGTGTTGGTACTGTTTGTTTTCGCTCATATTTTCAAATCTACTTGACCTTGAAACTGGTGTTCTTTTACTATGTATGTACCAAGAACAATAGTACTGTTTTATTGCAGTGCAGCGGGGCCCGTGCGGATGTGGATGTAGTTCTCCGAATACTGGTGGTCGTCTGCCGCTTCGATAATAAAGGATAAGCTCTCTGATTCTGCAGCGATTAAACTCGCAGGATATCAGGGACTTCCCCCGTTATTAGCTAACTGCGTACCTGTCTCCATTAAGTGCCTAATTATATTTCATATTTATTGTATTAGTGAGCGGTGTATATAGTTGTTGTATTTCCTATCTGCAGTTCAGTCGTTGGGTCAATAAGATTCTCTCCGTGTGTCGCTGTGTTCGCCCGTATCCGCGTAATTTCATATATATTTAATTCAATGTTCTGGTGTACGTATGGTGGGATTATGCCGGTAAACAGATTTCTGATTAGCGTTGCAGGCCAGGGAGGAGGCAACCCGTCCTGCGACTGATTCAACAAAATATAAATCTTCGTAGCACAATTTTAAAGGATTTTCCTAACTGTGTTTGATTGTCGAATATTTTATGACAGAATATAATATTGTGTAATTTGTGTTAGAATATGTATGTCTACAAATGTCTTGCAAATGAAGCCTCAAACTAAC
>JAQGAU010002979.1:0-14145 GCA_034698045.1 Paramacrobiotus richtersi
CCGGTAGAAAATCTTACACGAAATCTTAAAGAGGTGCTTTCTTGTTTCTCTGCAGCATCAGCCGCAAGCTACCCCCGCCAGAATGATTGAGCTTATTGCTAAAAATATCCAGGATGATGTGATACGGCTGGTCAGGTTTGCCTCGTTGCTACCAGGATTTCTTGAGCTTGAAGCAGGAGACCAAAAACTTGCACTGTCCGCAAAGTATCTGATCAGTTCAATGGTGCATATATGCAGTTAATATTGGTGCTTATAATACATCTGCAAACTTTCTTGTGTTCACAGCTGCATCGTGCCAGATTCATATACAGAGGGGAAACATATACCTACCTGGCGGGCCCAGAAATGATCCACGCAGGAGTTTACTGGATGCGGGCAATCGACGCTGATCCGGAGTTCTGTCGCTTCTGGTTCCGATCGGCGGAAAAGCTGAACGACGTTGGGTTGACACTGACGGAAACGTACATGTTGCTGGCTGCGGCCATTTTTACTCCAAGTAAGGAAGAGTTACACTACCTCAGACAAACACATGGTTTCCACTTCGTCGACGGTTGTAAAAGTTGAACGTTCCCAATTAGAAACTGATAAGAAACCGCTGTTGTAGGTCCTGCTAGGGCTGTGGACGAAACTACTTTTGGACACCTGCACGCCTATTATCTGGACGCCTTGTTTTATATGTTAGGCAGTCGTCTGACCATCGCAGACCGCGCACTGGCCTATCACAAACTGGAGACAATTATGAAGCAGTTTCCGATGATTGACAACATCTCGCTGAACTTTATCAGCGATCTGGACTTGTCCAGGGCTCCTTTGCGTCCTCGTTCTATTACTTTTCTGGATTCGTTGCGGAAGTCACAATAAGCCAATGTACTTGTTGATGTCCATCCCGGTTTCTTTATGTTGTGCGGTCCAGTCGCCACTGTGCCTGTTTTGCGTGGAACTTAACTATAATAAGGTTTCCATCGGACTAAATCAGCATTAATAGTAATAAATTATTATTTGATAATAAATTAATAATAATAATAATAATAAATTATAAAAACCGATCAGCACAGCAGCTGGACTTTTTGTTCTTAATCAACATCTAGCCATGGAGGACAGCAGGACCGTCACCATTAACTGAAAAACGGCTATTCACCTGAGTATCTGTCCCGGGCAGAGCATCACAAGACAAAAACACCCACAGAATATCTTTCTTTCGGTTCTTCAGACCATCCCAAAAAACTGAACGAGTCCAACCGCGATAATGAATGGCTACAGCAGAGGGTACTAGAAGAACGGTACGGTATTTATCCATACAGTCTGACGGTAAGAAAAACCGATATGTAAAAGGTCATTGTTGCAGTCAAGTGAAGTAGCTGAGATAAAAGCGCTGGAGGAACGGGCTCATCCGGGGGTTGCGGCGGTCGATGTGGAGCGGCAGCACAGGGAAGCACAGCGCTGATGATCGGCAAGGAGACAGCGGCAAGAGCGCTTTCAAGCCCCTTGGTAAGTCGTGCTACACGTGTGGTAGTCAGTGTCATCCTCCGAGATGGCATACCAGTCTTTGGAATGAACTAAATCGACCATCGGAAGCCTATCGCTCGTTGGGATCGCTCCGAAACTCGAGTGACACTGTGGAATGGAGTAAGCTTACATGGGCCAAAGAGCACATTTTCCGGCAGTTTGAATAATTTTCTTTTGTTTCTGCTGTTATTACTCAAACTTCACTTTGTTTTCGTGAGTCTGCATTTTTGTTTTTTGTATACATTGCCCATTCACGTTTTCTTCTCGGCATTGAACGTTTTATCTATTGGGATTGAACCACGTACTGTATGTCCGACGCCATGATGGGACTTTGTCTCACGCCGACAGACGATAAACTCCAAATTATTATTATTATCAGCATGCAATAGGAATATGTTGCCTTGAGGGTAAATTAACGCCCGTAAGGCCAGCTCAAAGGATCAGGCACTCATTGCCGATTTAATACACGCCGCAGTGACTGCAAAGTAGCAGTCCAACCGATCATTCCGACAACTTGATCCGAACCATCCGCAGCAGCTCACTTACGGGTGACAGTTCCGCATTGACATGTGCGAATTGCATGACTTCTATCGTATTGCCCAAGTCACTGCTTGGAGCTCTGTTGTGGTTTCTTTTTTACAATACCGATATCGCTTGAATTAAGTGCCTGGCGCAGTCACGAGCCCGTTAACATGCGATGTTTTGTCTTTGCAACTATTATCGGGGGTCTGTTTATTAAAAAGATTGCTCTTCCGTATAATATATAATGGGATGATTATATATGTTCATTGACGCCTCCTACGGTAACTGCTGTTTCAAGTCGCATTCTTTTAAGGTACAAAATTGTCCTAGTTAACCCAGACACTTCGAGGTACATGCAGAATATATATATACAAGAAACACCTTCGGCTGCCACCTCAGGGTTTCTTGTGATCACTGATCATAGTTTGTATATTATAATATTGGAAGATATTTGTCGGCCGAAGCGGAGCGAAGGTCCTGTATACTCAACTCAAATGGATTATGAAGCCCGTCCGTCATCTGTCAGTCGGTCGGTCGGTAATCATTAGCTGTTTCTTTTTTATCATTAGCTTTTGAAAATTACTGTTAAACCGATCTGCTTCCGGTCTGATTTGCGGTACCGCATCCAAGAATCCCGTTCTAAATACTCTTGTTAGTTCGTTCTGTTAGTTCGTTCGGCGTCCGGTCAGATAGTCGGTGTTGCATCCAAGAATCCCGTTTTCAATATCGGTACTGCATAAAAGAATACTGTTGGTGCGTTCTGTTTCCGTTTAAACGGCCGATACTTTATCCAAAAATCGCGTTTTGAATATGGCTACTACCTCGTTCGGTTTCCGGTCAGATAGTCGGTGCTGCATCCAAGTATCCCGTTTTAAATATCGCCGTTAGTTCGTTCTGCTTCGGTTAAATGGTCCGTACTGCCAAGTATCCCGTTTAGAATATTGCTGTTAGTTCGTTCTGTTTCCGGTCAGATGGTCGGTACTGCATCTAAAATCCCGTTTTAAATAATGCTGTTGGTTCGCTCTGCTTCCGGTCAGAATTACCGTCAGATGGTCGGTACTGCATCCAAGTATCCTGCGTTGAATATTACTGTTAGTTTGTTCTGTTTTCGGTCAGATGATCGGTATGCATCTGGGTATCCCGTTTTGAAAATTGCTGTTAATTTGGTCTGCTTCTGGGCAGATAGTCGGTGCTGCGTCCGAGAATTCTGTTTTGAATATTGCTGCTAGTTCGTTCTGCTTCCGGTCAGATGGTCGGTACTGCCAAGTATCCCGTTTTGAATATTGCTGTTAGTTTGTTATTTGTATTGAGATGAATCATTCTAGTTCAAAAGCGTAATTGGCACTGATGGTAGTATATCTGAGCTCGTGGTGACGGGTTAGAGCTGATCTAGTTTTTTTTAGTGTAATGGGCGTTACGTTCGTTTTTTAGGCGTTAGTGTTTGTAGGCGTTTTCATCCAAACGTTGGGGTACCGAAAAGGGTTTTCCTTTTGCTATTCGAAATGTTGAAAGATGGTAGATGCCGGCTACTTGATAGTAAGTTACTCAAATATATGGTTTACAGTTTCAATTAATTTTCCTCCAAGCAACGGTATAGCATGGTTTGGTTTATCCTTTACAGTAACCTTCGCGGTAAGGAGTACCACTCAGCGCGATTTGAAAGGATGCGTACTGTGCCGACTCAGAATTTTTTTCTTAATAAGAAGATCGTGTGACCCCGTTTTCGACTATGGCCGACCTAGTGGTGTTGTCGGTTTTTCGTGATTTGATGTGGCTGTTTGGGTTTTTTGACCCTGGGGTCCGTATTAGAGATCTTTGACTGATATATGCATTACACTGACTCCTCATATACGAATCTACAATCTATTGTTTTTTCTTCAAATGACAACCGAGCAGCGTTTTTTCCGAGTGCTGTTTAGGAACATCCTATACCTTCGCGGAAGCTGAGACCGCCGTCACGTCAATGGCACATATAGCGATCATCTAAGCCACAACGCTATTACGACACCTGGATTTCATTCTATGGGGTAAGGAGCGTTTGTCTTACAGCACGCACTATAGCACATGCGGAACACGCGTAATCAAAGGTAAAAAATCGATCCAGCTTTTCGACCAAACAGCGCGCAGAGCGCAGCAACATTCTGCGTGGGGCTGATCATTCCCGACGACTTCATCATGCATTTCTACGTCTGATTGTATGCGAAAATGGAAAACGACAACTGCTCAGGTAAGATAATTTTGAATTATAATATGACTGCCAATTGGACTCTTGTGGGTTTCCATAGTATGGGATTTTCCACTAACTTCGAATCTTGAGCGTAGTATGCGGCATGGCGCCGCAGCTTATAACGTATAACAGAATAAAGTTGGTAACGTTTGTTTTTACGGGCAGCAGAAAGCAGATCGACTTGTGTTTTGCTTCAGTGTTTAGGCACGGAGATAATGCGCGCCACATTGTTAGTTTGCCTTTGGCTGGTGTTTCTTCGCGTGCTAACTGGGATAATTTTTTTGTTTCATTTTTGGAATTTGTATCGTGACAACATTGTTCCCGGGCTATTGCCAAATAAAAATAAAAAATTGTTGTTATTCGCTTTGTTTCTGACAATACCACATAGAGATATGCGCGCACCGTACACTTTTTCAATGCGTTTGCAGTGATACCGTGTGCGTCTTCCCAAAAGGCAGCGGACAGTGAATCCGATGACTCTGCACTAAACCACTTGAGTAAATTACAAAACCGCTTTAGCTCCCGGTAATAATGCTGGAAAAAAGTGATGGATCCTCTGAAGTTGCAGTAGCATCACTTGGAAGCCAACATTCGTGGCCGCCGTCGAGTCGGGAGCCATCGGATCCTTTGTCACAGCCGGGGACAATTGGGGCACTTGCAGCAGGATACTTTGCACATCGTTCCGCATCTTCGCAACCAGTAGGATCTTCTCACAAACGCACATGTTTTTCCGGTAAGTTTGGCCAGCAAGAAAATACAGGCAGGGAAGTAGACCTTTATGCACTTCTGTGCATCTCATTTGTATATTATTTGTATCTTTTTGTTCGATATAGGCATTTTCACGTATTTATCCATATTCTCTCTATCCACCGGCATCCTGCCCCTCTTGCATTTCTTACAGTATACATAGGTGTTACGTACTATAGATCTGTAAATTTATTGGGAATGTGGTACAACGAAGCTGGCGGTAAAATAACATACCAGCACTAAAACTAGAAACCAAAACACCTAAGCCAGTCCAATGATTCAGAACCGCCTTAATACGGGGCAATGCACCCAATGCTGATGCCGTGGTTCCTCGAACGACAGCAACAGAAAACGCTGTTTCAAAAAGGCGTTAGAACGCGCGCGTTTCGCCCGATTTTTCGAAAATTTTACAACCTAAAAACTTAGAAACCTAACTTCGCTGCTTCCCGGTTACGCGCGACAACCCCAGTTGCCCAGTATGCCGGTGTCCCCGATCGAGCGTTCTTACGAAGTGTTCGCTATCTTGCAGAGATTGACTCGCTGGGATCGGAAACGGTCAGACTCATCTCCGATAGTTGCATACCACGTGAAGATGGCATCCTTCCTGCGCCGATACCGGGATCTGAGCACAGCACGCCAGTTAGCTGTACACAAAGCCGCAGCTGCGGTGCGTATCGCCTATGAATGCGCTTACGGAGACCAGATTGAAGTGTGGTCACAGTTTATGGTTTCCGCACTCAAACACGGCCAGATTCCGGTAAGGAAATCGCACCGGTAATTCGTGCGAACCGTGTGGTGTGGGGTCGGTGTACCGTAATATGCCAGATGTGTGTTGGTGTGGCGGCCTGAGCTGCGTTTGGTTGCGGTGTCGCTAGTGGCGCGTTGGCATGAGATGTGCACAGCGCAGGAAAACCTGGAACAAGGAAGCATCTCTGACAGAGCAGCAGTGTGAGAGACAGTGGAAATGGAGGCAATCCGGAGATTAATCACCCAAGAGGTGAACGGAACTGAGCTCTTCGAAGGTCATGGAATCACTGCAGGACATCGGTGGATTAGCTCGCTTGGTGGTAATACCGCTAGGAAGGGTGCCGAACCTGGTTTGGCGATCAACGGTTCCATCTTCGCAGAACCGCTTCCATTGCACATTGCACTGCAGTATTCTGCTCAGGGATCAGCGGAGGTTTCCGTGATGTGCGCAGGAGTGTAGCAAGAAGGCCGAAAAAGCTGCCCAGAAGTCTCGAAAACCATCCGAGTGGTCCTCAAAAGCAACTGCGACCGATCTGAAACTATATTCAAAAGTCAGTGGGCCTGCTTCTGACGATGATGCAAGTGACCCTGACGTGGAGCGACGGCAGGGAGGTTAGCATGACCGTCGTGGAGGTAGAAGGGACAAGTGGGTCTCCGGACTTCCTTATGGACATCTGAGTCGTTCCGTAAGCAATGCAGTTTCAGATTTTCATTTGTCGTACTGCGATATTCTAAAACAAGCAGTATTACTTGTCTGACTCAGATCAGTAAAGGTCGCGAAACTGGTGTAATGTGTTAGGTGAACAATCGTACGCGATTGGGCTATCACGCTTTTTTTCTCATTAAACGCTGCATTCATCGTTTCATAGACCACCAAAACTTCGCTGGGCGGCGATGTAAAGCGTCATCGGCCAACTACATTCCAGACCAGCCCTGAGGGAAAAATGCCGGTCCCGCCAGTTATACGTTCTAGACGATCAGGCGTTTATAACCGAAACGTGGCAAATACACGGCGCAGTGACGGCCAAGTAGCAGTCCAACCGATCACTCGCCAGTGATCCCAGAAGCAGTGCAATGAGTGCATCTATCTCGCTACCAAACCGTATTGTTTCCAACCCATGCACGTGTCTCAAGTACTGTACACCTGGATAAAGCGTTTTATTATCCACTGTCTGCCCCGGACGAAAGTTGTATCTCAACTTTTTTTCCTTGACGTACATCCTGGCATTAACGTCTTTAGACAACTACACGTATATGTGTACAGACAAGAGAATAACAAGCATATAAGTTCTGCACAAATTGCGGAGTATAGCAGAGTATCCAGCAAGTCAAGGCGATTGCTTAGTCGAAGAACTTTCGGAACTAAGATAACCTACGAAGATAGAAAGAAGGATAGAAAAATCGTTGATAGAAAGATGCAGGTACTTTCCCACACTCAGACGCAAAAGAAGCTCCAAAGCTTCCGCCATCCCGTACTCAACAGGCATGGCGCCATGTAACAAGTGGAGCAAGCGGGATATGTCGAGATTGTGCCGCCTTATCCCGTTACGCGAACGGGCAGCAATTTGCTCACATCCAGCGTCATTATATATTACAGCCCGCCTTGTATTTTCGCATTTCGGGCTGGCTGGCTGGACTGCGATCTAAACGTCACCGTCGTCAGTTAATGCGCACAGCTAGGGCCATTACGTACACCCCCCTTTGCAATGCACTGCCTGACTTACGGGCGACAGTTTCGTGTTGACGAGTTTTAATTTCTGACATGCGAAGTAATATGGCTTCTTGGAGCGGTGCTGCATGGTTTCTTTATACGATACAAGTTTCGTTTAAATTAAGCGCCCCGCGCAACCCGTTGACACGTTATGTTTTTCGTCGGCTTGTATAAAGTATTACCAGTCAGTGTACAGAAAAGAAACGCTTCTTGTATGCGTGGTACTTTTTAGTGAGGATGGACCGGACAAAATACTGGACAAAACACATGCCTGCACCGTATACTTTATTGTGCAATGTCTTTGTGCAGTAATACGGTACGCATCTCGGATCAGCTGTTGTTGGTGACATGGTTTACTTTATAATTACATTTATGTTATGGGTACGGTTGACGCGACTGAGGAGAAGGAAGACGTGTTTTTGTTTTTTAATTTGTGATAAGGTGTCCCTACGCGTACGAATGTACTTTACAGCCGAACTACTTCTACATTATTATTACAGGTTAACATTTTATTCCCACTTTGTTGTGCCGTGCAGCGTGATGTCAGCTCATGCCTTCATAGTTTTAGTGATGTCAACGGATTATATGTTCACATCCGTCTGAAGTATCAATCAGTTACTCCAGTATTTATTCAAATAAGAAAAACTGAAACATAGACTGGTTACGTATTATCAACAAAAAGCTACGAATATCCATGTAATTAGAAGCTTAAGTGTATGACCATTCAATTAACAGAAAAACAGAGAAATTAAAATGTTTGAACTTGTATTTATAAAACCAAATATTTTGTTAATATATGTAAGCGCGTATCACACGTTTATTAATCGTAGCTGACCACTGGCAACTGGTACTGGTGTAGTACTGCTGCTAGACACATGCGGTACTGCTGGGCTTCTCTAGGGCGCAGGATACAGTAACATGCACTACTAATCAGTAACATTTTGCGCATCAACTGTGCACCATCCGATCGTCATCCTGGCCACGTGGTCACTGGAATCTCACCACCTGCGGAGGACGAATGGCCGTTGAGCGGATTTCGGGGGCTATGGACTAGCAAGACGCCGTGGTGACAGTCGTCCTTGCTCACATCGCAGCAGTATCACACCGGCTTATTTTCAGTTTTTCAATCACTTGAGTGGTAACCGTTTCATCAGTTTTCCAATCGTTTCTTGTGATAGCTACTGCACGCGTAAAATTAAACTGATACTGCGAAATTATTCAACATGGACAGTCATACCGGTCCAGATGTGACAAAGTGGTCGCTCGCGCCGCAGCCCGACGATGGTGACCTTTATATTGTCAGTGAAGGTTTTATCACAAATATTCTTGAGCGCGCTTGTTGTAAAAATCGTTTGGAAAAAAGACTACGTATTTATGCCAAGAGCGACTCCTAATTGATCCAGTGGCGCGTAACGGCGTGTCTGCTGATTTTCAATTGACCTGCAAGAATTCTGGCCACGATGAGAAGATTAGTACATCAGGAAAAGTTGCTGGTAATCGATCATTTTTTGCGGCGAATGTTCAGTTGGTGCTGACTGCATTGCTTCTTGGTCTGAAATATACCGGCTGTTCAGTAATCGCTGCAATTTGGGTAACAAATCCATAACCAGGTGTATGTACTGTACACCGCTATTTCGGGACATATATATGCTGCTGTGCGGGAAATGGCTACCGAATCAATGAATCGTCAAATTGAAAAAATTGATAAAACTGAACCGGGAACGGCAGCATCTGATGGGCAGCAATTAATCTCCCACAAACAAGTACCACCACCCAATAATCGCCGTTTTGTGTTCCCGGCTGACCCTTTATGACAAACAAATGGCCCTAACCCCCATAAATTTTGGAAATCAAAAGCCGTTGGGGGCTCGAGAGGTCACTGACCAACATTACGCCATTACGTTTAATATGGAATATCTGATGAACACAACCGTTCTACAAACCTGTTATTTGATGTCCCTAATATTCTCTCTTGTGATGAAATAAGTATTTGTCAGAAGATAATATTATATCAGAGAAAGGATGTGTGATCAAGCCGTGCGGAAAAAAGAAAAATTCTCGCTGGGTCATTGCTACAGGTCAAAACGAGTTTTATTGTCCCTTCAGACGTCAAAGCGGATTCTCTTGAATTTAGAAGTTCGGACATTTGAAAAACATGTTTACTGACTTGGAAAGGCTCTATGGTTAGCTGACCAATGATTAATGGTCAACAGCACCAGCGACGCTGTAATCGCAAGCTGCCCGCACAGACGCATTGGCATGCGTAATGTAGAAATCAATGTTTTAGCCAAATAGCATGCAGCTTTTGTAACGTACCTACGTTGATGTGATTTTGCTAGTGCTCACAATACAGAGTTGAAACTGCCATCACAAAAATTCCCAATAAATATGTTGCAGTAGCGGTTATACACACAAACATACTACCCAATTAAAAACGGCATAGAAAGTGTGTTTTTCGTGGAACACACTGGAAGTTCATCAGATTCTGGTCAGTGCCGTCTTATAGTCGGCATTGTGCTCCTCTAACAGGCGCTTTTCTGTCCCTCGAGTTTCATGCTGGTTCTTCATAATTATGTGAAATAGCGAACTTGTGCATAGGAGTTAGTTTCATTGTAATGTTCTATTGAGCCTCAATAATTGAGGTAGCAGAATGTAGCAACAGTCAGCGCGTTTTTTACTTCGATGCAACCTGCTGTTCAGATTACCGATTTACGAATGAAACAGAGCACGATGGATAAAACATAAAAAAAGTACTGTATGTGGATTACCGAACTGCTGGTTTGATACAAACATCATTCGGAAAACGAAGTTGGGGGTGTCATAGTACGATCTTTAAGACTAAACTGCGCTAAGGCAAAAGAGTTTTTGATTATGTTTACGCAAAGTTTAGTGAACACTAGAAACAAATTCACTCCTCGCAAGCGACATGCACTGTTACATGAAACATGCTCAGAACTGAGAGAACTCGATGCTAATGCGGGAATGGAACTACTCCTAGAAAAAGAAAGCAAGTTTTAGCCAATAGTCTGCATACCACAAAGAGAAGCAGATACGTTCTTGCCAAGCACGACGTGTTAGACCGTTAGTGCTAAACGTCAGAACCCTGACGCAAGACTAATACGCAACGTATCATAAAAAATTCTGTACTAATATAGTGAGTTTTTACCACATATAGTAGGCGCTCAACTGGAACAGGTTCCTCCTTGATTTCCTGCTTCACTATGGATCCGCTGTGGAAATCCTCTGCCATTTCCGGGATTTTTCTTTTCGTGTTTGCAGAAGACGTGCATTTAAAGGCTGGGTGAGTGCCTTTGCACAGAGAGCATTCATGCCTGTGCGGACACCTTCTCCCCTTCCGAGTGCAACGATTTTCTAATCGATTGTAGTTTTGGTACGATGTTGTTTTTCTCTTTTTGACGTCTGTAGCCGCCAGGAAGCTTTAGGGGTTTTTGGTTCATGCCATGAACATTTTTATAAACCTCTGAGAAGGTTTGTGCCGTGGTTGAGGACTTAAGGTATCGGACCGGCAGCAAGATTAACGCATAAACAAACCATCGTGCCCGGCAAAATGATTTATGGAAATAATTCTGCCGGCCAAATAAGTTTAAATTGAACATAAATTACGATTAAATTTATAATAAGGTATAAATTTAATATAAACCTATTTGCCATGCAGAATTATTCGCATAAACCAATTTTCCAGTAACAATGCGCTGGCTTTGTACTGTTGTGGCTTTTGCCAAAAAAGATGCATACATTTGCCGGGCAGGATGGTTTATGCTTAAACCTTTCTCAAACCGGTCCCATACCTTAACCATGGCACAAACTCTTCCGGGCGTTTATGAAAATTGTTTATGGCATAAACCGTAAACCCAGAAACCTCTCTGCCGGCTAGTGTCCACCGTGATCTTTTTCTGGTCTTTGGTGCCGGCGTCTTGGTAATACGAAAATGTTGTGCTCATCCGTTGTTGAAGGTACGTCCTCGTCCATCTTATGCCGGTATTGTGGTTTAGCAAGCACTGGAGAAGAGTTTGTAGGAATTTACGATCGTTTGTATGATCCTTCGAATCTGGGAACAAGGAGAACAATGTACAACCGGCTCCACGCGAGTCCGTCAAAAACTTGCCATGAAGTCTAGTTGTTGAGTGTGAAGCAAACAGAGCCGCAGATAGTCTCCAAATGCTTGGACTAGTGTTTCATGCCTAACTGGTGCAGCATCTTTGCCAAGTTTTCGCGTCACTGCTATAGCATTCGCGACAGAAGTCAATGTAGTTAGTTCGTTCATTCCCAAAATATTCGCGCGACACTTCAATAGTTTTTTAATCATGTAAACTGACAAATCCAACTCCAACCCTGAAAACCCAATTAATTAATATCGGAAAAATGCGCTCGTATGAGCACTTTATGTAGTTACTGCGCACTACTGGTGAATAATTGCAGAACGTTCCTTCCTAAACTAATTCCGCGTTTCACTCAAACGTTTTCGAAAACTCACGCCAAGTGCATGTGAAACAGACAATCGTTTACATCCTTTTTCGCCGTAAATGTGCTTCGAGAGACTCCGAATGAGCTGTGAACTTTTATGTTGTAAAGTCAGCAACTCACCCTTTCGTTGAAATAGCCCATACGGATGGTCGAGTCCAGCTAAGTTCTCATGCGACAGAAGTCTTTCCTAGAAACTAAAATCTTAGGCGAATTTTCCTAAACTAGGCTTTGAGTTACTGAATTACAGTGACAGCTCTATAGCATTTGCTCCAGAAACAAATCACTAGGACCACAAACTATCATTATTCATGGTCGCAAAAGTTTTAAAGTGAGGCTACCACGGTCCACCAGCTCCAAAGTCTACCGCATAAAGTTTGCACTCAACTGGGATGGATTCTTCCTGGATTCCCTGCTGTACAAAAGTTTCGCTGTGGAAGTCCGCTGCCCTGTCCGAGATTTCTATTTTTCCATTCACATGAGGACCGCAACTATATGCTGGGTGAGCGCCTATGGCTATGTATGATAAGACAAGCATACGCCAAGACTTCGGATATCCCTTGTAATGCTTACCATTGCTTTTGTACGCTTTGATCTGATCTTTCATTTGGGCTCTCCCAACTGTCAGGTCTAGGTGCACCCAGCGAAGAATATCGGGATATGAAGATGATAAGCCAAAGCGACCTCGTAAGTAAGAGAGTGCCCAACCTGCAGTTGAGTTAGTGTCCAACATGATGTCGACAAGGAAGCGGAGGAATTCACGATCAGCAACATATAACTTCGATTCTGCAAATAACTACATGAATCATCAGGGTAAAAAGGATTCCTAGATCTCACTGCTGTGCGAACTTGCCTTGAAAATCGGGCAGTGCAGAGCGAGTCAAGCATGTTTTCAAATATTCCTCCATTTCCAGTTTTAATGCGGTGTGTGCTGTGTGCCTTACCAGACTGGCGACCTTGTCCAGTTTCTGGGTTAGATTTAATTTTCTTCCAATGCCCGTCAACCGGTTCAGTGCTTTCATGTCAAGAAAAGTCAAACGGCAGTCCAGCAATCTCGTGACAAGGTAGACTGATAGATCGACCCAGATCGCTGAAAGCGTAAAGTCCTGTAGTCAACACACGTAAATGTCTAGCGAATTTTTAGGAAGTCGCGCAATACTTCAGCTTTAAATAATAAAGCCAAAAGGCACTGCCAGGTTTAACTACATTTATGCATAACCATCATTTCCAGCCTGTTGGTGGAGGAAGGGCGGGCAGAAGCAAGGCGAGCCATTTCCCCACAAATACTATGCAGCGTTGCCGGTATCAGTAAACGACACCATCCACTGATCGAGCAAGTATCCAGGTGCGGTCCTTTCAAATTCAGCGCTTTTTTTCGTGGACCAGAGTCGCCCAACAGCCGCAAACGCAAATCCGGGGCTACTTTATCCACTACTAGCACGCTGTGCTGGTCAAAGATCTTGTTCTGGCATTATTTAACGCAGATCCTCCAAAAGTCCAGTAAATAAATTACCAAAGGGCATGTCTTATATGGATAAATTGTACGTACCAGTATGGGTGATATCAACGCGTTCCAACCACGTTTCCATTTCCGAATCCGAGAAGAATCGCAAGATTAGTGAAAGCCAAGCGGTTGATCTCTCAGCGCACATTGACTAAGCGTGCAATAACTGAATCAACTAAACAACGAAGTATAATTAGTGCGGCAGAATCTGACATTCTGCGGCACTATGAAACAACCAAACAGTGCGGTGCTCATCCGGTCAGACGATACATGGCCGTGCCTGCTAACCATACGGGTACCTATATGGCATCCATTCTTCGCAGTTACATTTGGACAACACCCACCCGCCGTGGCAAACGCTCTTTGGTACGTAGCTGTCAAAACCGGTTCCATTCGGCAATGAATGGCAGGCCGCCGCAGAACAGCGAAAACACCAATTCGATCTGCACTATTTTTCATCAACGTGCCACTGGGCTGCTTTGTGCGTAGTGATCATGCACATGATTCCGTAGTAACTTGGACCGAAACAGCTTTAAGGAATTGACTGGTTGCTTCAACACCTTTTGCTGAACATTTTACAGTATGTATGCGCGGGCGGAACTGATAGAACAGGATAGGGTAATGATTTTGATGGCCGAAGGACCGACTTACTGTACATGGATGCGAAAGCGCTTTGTGCGCGCAACAGTCGCAGCAGTA
>JAQGAU010002980.1:0-14143 GCA_034698045.1 Paramacrobiotus richtersi
CGGCGCATGTGACGCCGGAATGGCGGACACAGTACATCAACTACGACGTAATGGATTTTTCCTTTCTTCCTGTTTTCAACTTTTTCGCAGGGACAGTGATGGAATTAACGGGTTTTTCTTCGTTTAGGATATGAAAGAGATGCTGGAGAAAGTTTCCGAACATGCTCCAAAACTTGGTAAGGGATGTGTGTGTAGAATTAAGGAAATTGATAGGGCGGTTTTTTTTCCACACATTCTTTTGTTGTTGTCGCTTTGCTGTGTGAATAATGGCTGCTGGCATGACAAGTGCTGAATAATGTGGTTTGATGGCTTTTTTGATAATGGAACGGAAGTTACACGGTCGTTAAATGCAAATGAGGTTTAGGGCCGGAAGTAAGAGAAATTATCATGGAATTACAGAACATGTCGTAATTTGCTCTATTTACTGCAAATAAAGGATTGTATTGAAAACTGGAAATAATTATCTTATTTTTAATTTACATTGAGTTTTTATTCTTGCTGTCTTATTTAAAGATATTAAATTTTATTATTAAATTTTATTTACATTGATTTTGTATTCTTACTGCCTTATTTATTAACACATTTTGCAATTGTGCTTGATAAAGTAATAAATTTAGATAAACTTGTACTGGGTAATTTGAACTAATTTCTTTGTAAAAAATTTTAAAACAATATCGTATGATAAAATTTAATAATAATAGAAGAAAATACGATTTTCGAAATCGTAATTTTGTAGTTTATTTATTTAAATGCCTGGAAAAATCAAATATATATTTATCATTTTGAAGATAATTAAAGAATTAGTAATTAACTGATCGGAAATAAAAATAGTTCGGTTCAGTTATTAAACACGTAATAATTGAGTTGACACTCGATACATTTTAAAAAAATGCATAATATTGTTTAAATAGGTTCCGGCGGAAGCGAAGAAGAGCGGCAGATCAAATCGGCAAATCTACTGCACTTTGTGGTGCAGTTTGAGGAGAACTTCTTCACATACTGCGATCGGGAATTGACCAAAGTCAACACATTCTTTGCCGGTAAGAAGCTCTTCCAGTCGTTCTTATGTAGACAATCTCTGTTCTTCTTCGCATATGAATTTAAATACAATTTTCAAATTTAAATATAAATTTCTATTCTTCAGCTTAAAGCGGCACGGAAATTTTTATGAAATACGGAATTCCAAAATTGGCGGAATACATTACGGAAAAGTCATAAACTGAATCATAAAGTACAAAAACACAAAATGAAATAAACACAAAATATCAGATAATATATCCAAAACGGTAAGTACAGACTTACAGTAAATTAAATCAAGAAACTAAGATCATCAATAAATTGAAATAAAATTACGATTAAGTTTTAAACGCTGCTAGAATTAAACGAGGAACGTTGGGCAAACGGAAGTGCACAATAAGGAAATAAATGTAACTGAATCATGGACGTAAAGCAAAAATATGAAAAATTAAATAAACAAAATTTCAGAATAATTACAGTAAATTAAACCAAAAATAAGCTAAATAAAATAAAATAAAAATTATCAATAAATTGTGCGCTGTAAGAAACGAGAAATGCTGAGCAAAATGAAGTATGTAAATAAGGAAATCCACGATGCAAAGGAAATTGAATGTAAGTGTTAAACGGGCGGATAACTGTTAACTGCAGAGAAACTAGCGGAAGCGCAGCGGAAATTCGCGGCGTTGAGGAACGAGTTGAAGGCGCACAAGTCGCGGCCGGAGAAGCTGGATGACAAGGCACACAAGATGCCCTGGTTCGCCGATCTGGTCGACAAGGATCTGCGCAAAGCCAAACGCCGCTACCGCAAGATCCACGATCTCAAGATGGCCTTCTCCGAGTTTTATCTCAGTCTGATACTCCTGCAAAACTTTCAGAATTTAAACTTTACCGGCTTTCGCAAGATTCTCAAGAAACACGACAAGGTAACGGTATTGCGTAACATAATAGCAAAAATCGTTAATCTGTTCACTTTGGTGAACAAATCGATCCGGGAGACAGATGTTACGTTTGAATGCTTTCTCGTAATTTATTTTACAATTTGGTTTTATTAATCAGCATTTTAATAACATTTCAACTTGCCATTTTGATCCTAATTTAATTTCGTTAGTTTTAATTTATTGTTCAGTTATAATGCAGCATAATTAATTTTTGATTGGTATTTTAATATCATTTTGCTAGCTTACCATTATGTTTCTTCTTTTATTTTTTAATAATTGACTTTTAAAGTTTAGTTCAGTTTTAATGCAGTATACGGTAAAGTTTATATGAAGTTTCATTTTATTTATAATTTATTTTGCAATTTTGTTGCAGATACTAAACACCCATAGTGGAGCATTATGGCGGCAAGAAAAAGTGGAAACGGCTCCGTTCCACACCAGCAAAGAGATCGATAGATTAGTCTTGGAAACCGAGGTGAGTGGCGAAATCGTACTGTTCTGAATATAAACAAAACATGTCTTATTAAAATGAAAAGCTTTTGTACGGGATTTCTAAAGAATAAATTGAATAAAATATATTTAAACTGGTTTTTATAGATTTAATTAATAGATTTAATTGATTACATTTGAATTGGTTTTTATAGATTTAATCTGATAGAATACATTTAAATGCATTTTTGTACACATGTTGTCCAAATTAGTGATGTGATTATCCCGCAGAACCTGTACGTGAGCGATCTGGAAAATGGGAATCGCGGGAAAGCCATGCAACGATTACGCGTGCCTCCGTTGAACGAACCGGTAATGAATTGATCGCGTTACACACGCCGAGTAACACGCGGATAATGTCTGCACTGCGCACAGGCTCCTCCGTCTGTCTTCTTTCTCATGGGACTCTTTCTGGGCATTTTCCTCGTCTTACTGGTCGTCCTCATTATTACGGGTGAGGGCTAATCACATGTTATTTGTTCTGCGCATTCGTGTGTTGACAAATGACAAATAATCGAGATGAAGTACTTTCTTGATTTATTTGACTTTTTTTTCTTTCCGTCGCTTACTGTTATCTTTTTATTAATATATATCACACAATAAGAAGAAGTTTTATATTTATTTATTGTATTTATTAACAAATAAGTTTTTGTTTGTTTGGCACAGTTCCTTTATAATTCAGTAGCCTGCCTTGCTAATTGATAAGAAAAAGTAATCGGTATGTGTTTGATTTAATTTAATGCTGTTTTACACAAATAACTTGATATACCTGAAAATTGATCAAATTACAGCTGATTGAATTTTCAAAATATTCAGTCTGTGTTATTAATATTTTATGAATATTAACTATAGTAAATATTCTTTTTGTGTTTTATCTATTATTCTAATAATTTCTGTTTTTTTTTAATACAGTTTGCTGACGTTAAGATATACGGTTTCCACCTGTTTGCCTTACCAAACACTGGCAAACATGTCTGTGTTTTTGCAGGAGTTTTTATCGGTTTCCCCAACAACGAGTACAAATTAACTCGGAATGTCACGGTGAATAACACGGCGATGGAGATGGTCAGCGAAGTCAAGGAAGTGACCGACTGGAGGATTGTGACGCGGTTGTATCGCGGACCGTTTCTCTTCATCATCATGCTGTTCCTCTTCGCCTTCAACGTCCACGGATGGCGCGCCGCCGGCGTCAATCACGTACTCATTTTCGAGCTCGACCCGCGGAATCATCTCTCGCAGCATCACATTATGGAGGTACAGTACTAACAGTGCTCATGAATAACAACGTTGTTTACTGCGTTTCGAGTTGTATTTAAACGTTTTATTTACTGTGCTAATTTGTTTCATTTTCCTTGGCATAACGACGTTTTCCATTTTCTTTTACTTGAAACAGATTGTCCGTTGCGTAATCGCTTTTTAATTTCTTTATTTTTGGAAGTTGTTTTTAAGTGATTTTTTTCATTTCGTTTTTTTAATTTTTACATTTTTCATTTGATTTAAAACAGATTTTCCGTGGCATAATCGTTTTGTTTAATGTTTTAAATTTTTTGTTTGAATCAGATTTTCGTGGCACAATCGCTGTTGCTTGATTTTTTGATTTTGAATGTTTTTTATTTGAAAATAATATATTCTCCGTGTCAAAATCGCTTTTTTAAATTTTGTTTATTATTTTTTTTAAATTGGTTGCTGTTATTAGTAGTTTTATCTCTTTTTATTGTTCTTTATCAAACATTACGTATTGTTTCATTATTTGTCTAGTACAATTAGCCATTATTATTTGTTAATGTATGTATTATTATTCTGTTGGTTTTGAGGAATTTACTGCTAATAATTACCATTAAATTTTATATGCGGTGATGTGGTATTACACAACCATTGATATCTCCTCGTACATACTTAAGTGTTTGTTGTGTGTGTTTGCAGTTGGCGGCGTGCATGGGTGTGCTGTGGTGCATCAGTCTGCTCTTGTTCTTCTACAGCGACTTCCTGGGCATCTCCCACTACGCCCTGCCGCTCATCTTCTCCGGCCTCATGTTCATCTTCTTTGTTAATCCCCTGCCCTGTCTGTATTATGACGCGCGCATCTGGGTGATGAAAACCATGGTTAGTTGTGATTACACCAAATAACTCTACGTTCTTGTATTAGAATAATGATCGATAAACTGTTATGCTAGTAATAAGTCATTTGCTGCAAATTTTCCATCATTTTCTTCTGTATTTACTGAGTTTCCGTTCATATTTTATTAACTTTCATTATCGATTGTTTTTCAGTAAATTCATATTTGTTTTTTGTTTTTTAACAATAAGTAATAATAGCAGACACTAATAAATTTTGTCAGAAAATTTAGTAAAATGTTTTTATTTTCTATTAAGTATAAATTAATAATATCAGATATTGATAACGTTTTTCAGTAATTTAGTAAAAATTGTTTGTTATTAGTTTTTATGAAGTAATAATATCAGACAATAATTTTTGTCAGTAGATTGAATATTATTTTCGTCATTATTTATTTTTTATCACGTAATAAAATGAGAAAGTAACAGCTTTTTGTTAGCGTTGAGGACCAGTAAATTAAAATTAATACTTATCAGTAAATTATAAATTAAAGTTGGGAGAATGGCAAACTGACTATCTGATATTAATTTATACCACATATTGTATTATAGTCGTTTTATGCTTTTTTTGTAGTGGCGCGTATTTACTGCTCCTTTCTACGCGGTTGGATTCGCCGATTTCTGGCTGGGCGACCAGTTCACCAGTCTGACACCGGCTTTCCTGGACATTGAATACTTTATCTGCTTTTATGCCTTTGAAATTCCTTGGGTTACCAAAGGAATTCCCGGTAAGAGATTTATTAGAATTTTTTTTATTATGCGGAAAGTCAACACGTTCAAACTCCATTTTTTTTAAATAGTTCGTTTTCTCGAAACTTTGACACAATTGATTCAATACAAACTGTCCTGCAGTTTTGTAATTTTGGTAGTTTTATAATTTTGTTATTTGTGTTTTTGTACGTGATTCTAGGTGAAAGGATAAATGATATGAATAATCCTGTGCAAAAAGAAAAATAATTTAGTAATTTCTTGTCTTTCATGTCGAATCCTTGACTATGAATTTCTCGTTTTATTTTACACATTTTACGATGTAACAGGAACTTGGGTAATTCACAATCTTTGTTGGAATTATTTAATAAATTAAATCAGTAATGCTGTGAATTGATTATGCGCTCCCATTTGAAATTCACTTTGCTGAATAATTCACATCGATAATTATGACTTGAATAATAAATCATTTGCATAGTTGGAGTTGTATTGAATTGTGTAATTGTCGACATGCGGTTGTATGATTTTGGAAACGGGAAAGGTGATGTAACGATACATTCGTTGCAGTTCACTCCAAAATGTGCACATCGAACAGCAACGCCATCCGCCCGATTCTGGCGGCATTGCCGGCGTGGTTCCGTTTCGCGCAGTGTCTCCGGCGTTACCGTGACTCCAAGCTGGCCTTTCCCCATTTGGTCAACGCCGGCAAATACAGCATGCTCTTCTTCGTCGTCCTCTTCTCCGCCCTCAACTCCATGCACGTCGGTATGTGGCAGACATTTTCATTCAATTATAACTAAATTGGCTATTGTTTTATTACATATTTACACAATTTTGGTGAATTTTTGCTCAGTTATAAGTGAATTTTGGCTATATTTTTATTACATTTTGACTCAATTTTGCTGAATTTTCATGAATTTTTGTTCAGTTATACGTAATTGAATTTTAGCTATATTGTTAAATATTAACGAAATATATAAAACAAAATAAATGTAAATAAATAGAACGCAAAATAATATAATTACATAAATAATAAATGTAATATAAATAAAAGTAAAAATACATAAATGGTTACAAAATAACTAAAATTGCCATTACGGTAGTTGATTGCTATTATTCTAGTGTTTCAGACAAAACAATACAGCTGAACGTGTGAACTCCGCCTTCTACGTTATTTGTGTTGTAGAGCGTTACGCGGAGGATTTCATCGGGCACCGGCCCGTATTCTACATGTGGGTGTTGACGGCGGTGATTAGTTCGTGCTACTCGTTCGCCTGGGATATACGCATGGATTGGGGCTTCCTAGACCCCACCGCCAAGGAGCACCGCTTCCTACGGGACGGATTAATCTACCCGCAGGTCTGGTACTATTATCTGGCCATTGCACAGGATTTTGTGCTGCGTTTCGCCTGGACCATCTCCATTTCGGTGGATGAACTGGGGCTGATTCACCATGAGCTGTTGTTGTCGTTTCTGGCCACGTTGGAGTTGTTCAGGTACGATGGGGTGAAATTCGTAATACATGGACATAATAAGGTCGTTAATGGTGGAATTTTGATTATGAATTATTTTGGGATTTTGTGAATATTTAATAATTATATTTAAAGAGAGAAATATTGAAAATATTATTCTAAGAGGGAAAATAACACATTTTTCCTCAGAATAACGAACAATTCGATAAACATATGATAAAAACAGCGAAATTAATGTAACAACGTCCGCAGTACGAAATACAGAAAATTTGTACAAAAAATAGAAATCACTGGAAGTAAAACAATAATGGGAAACTAATCGAAATTATTTAAAAGAATAATTCTAAATTAATAATCAAAATTAGTGAAAAAATAATCAAAAATTAGGTAGCTGAAATTAATCACAAATAAATCCGCAGACTATGCAAAATTCAGCAGTAACTGAATTAAACTACATTTGTAAATTTTTGCTGTGTCTTCGGTACGTGTTTGAGCAAGTTGCGCGGTGAATTACAGTTTTAGTTTTACGTAATACGTTGTTATCCAGATCATACTTCCTGTGTATACATTTACTTGGCGTTTCATTTATTTACTATTATTATTGCGTTTATTTACGGACAGCTGTGTTTATGAAACTGTGATGAACGATTTCTTTGATTGTATCTTCTCTTCATGTTGATTCGCATTAATTTATTGTAGGCGTTTTGTGTGGAATTTCTTTCGTCTGGAGAATGAACACCTGAACAATTGCGGTGAATTCCGAGCGGTTCGGGACATGGGATTGTCGGCGATGGCCGCCGGTCGGCCGGCCGTCAAGGACAGCGGCGTGCTGGCGAAAATGCTCGACGGGGAAGACTCGGCTCGCGGGTAAATTCTGCTACCATAAAAGTTGTAAAATGAATAATTTGAATTAAATTGTTTATGACGTAAATCAATAAATAGCTTTATACCGGCAGGATGTACTTTAGTTGTTTTTTGTATTTAATTCATGATTAATCTAATTTATTAATTAATTAATATGATTACTGGAGTAGATTACAAGTATTACACAAAAAGTCATAACTGAATTTAATAAAAAAGGGCAAATCAGACCAAATTCATACTTATATACTTGGTTTAGTTTGATGAATATTTTACTGGATATTCTAAGTAAAAAAACGTATGTACAAAAGAAAGCAGTTTACTTCACAGTAAAGTTCAATGAACTCGGTAGTTGTATGAGGAAAACCAAACCAAGTTACAGTGGAAGAAAAATAAAAAAAATTGAAAGTGGAGGGAACAGAATTAACTGACAACGACCAGGAAATGCATAGAAAATAAGAAGAAAAACGCGAAAAACCGGTGTGGCTAGGAGTTGTATGACAATAGAAACGCGCTGATCAGATCCAGATGGGTGACCTCTTATCCGTTGTAGGAAGGGTAAATTCCACAGTATCTGGAAGGAAGAACAAGAGCACGTGCGGTTGGAACAGGAAACGGGTTTGATTCGGGCGCCAGTGAATGCTGAGCTCTTCCCCATCAACATGCCCGATCCCAGCTACGACCCGACCGAAGAAGATGAGGACAAGGTTGAGGACCGCAACGGCACGCCCGCATTGCCCTTGGACACGCCCTCGCGCTCCCCCTCGGAGGTGCTGGTCCAGCTGGAACCCTGAGGCGATTGCCCTCGCCAAACACTCGAAATTTACAATAAAAATGTTGGAAAACTCGCGAAAAATAAGGGGAAAAATGTGCCAAAAATCGGGATAATGGACGAAAATTTGGAGAAAAAATCTACGAAAATTTGGGAGAAAACTGACAAAAATGGGGGAAACGATGGGGAACATCTTCGGGAAAGTTACGGAGATTGATAAAAAAATGGGAAAATCTGGGGGATTAGTGGATGAATTTAGAGATGATTATTTGTGGCTTAAGTAGTTATTTTCTGGCATTGCGTGAGATTTTTTCTTGCCGATAATTTGTTTTTTCTTTTAATTTGGTTAGCGATTTCTGTTCTTTGCGCCTATGTTTTCAATGCAATCTCTTGTGTAGCAGCGTTCCGGTGATGATTGTCAGCCGGACTGATTTAATTGGACTTGCGTGTTCTTTTGTACATGATACAGACGCGGCGTGATTTTTCCTTTTGATTTTACTGGCGATGATTTGTATGCTGTTTTTACTTGTGGTCATTTTGGGTTATTATGTCATAGCTTTGAGCAACCGGATTAAAATCACTGATTTGTTTGTAAATCTGGAACCACAAATATTATTAACCGAAAAAAATAACAGAAATACGAAGAAATAAAAAAAGACAAAGTTGATCACAAATACGGAACTAGAAAGTAATTACGGCTAAATAAAACCTTGAATAATTAAGAGAGAATGGAAATGTTCAAAAATATGCTCGGAAATACCTTGGACGATTCTTCGCAAGGCTGGTGAAAGATCCAGCATTTGGTGTGTTGCATAAGCGCGATTTTTAGAAACACTGCCTATCCTCGCATACTGTAAATCAATGCGTTAACGTTAAAAACAAGGGTTTGACATTCGGAGATGTAACACACGAGTTGGTAAACGAGGCGGCTCGATGAGCAGAGACAACACATGAGATATCATCATCCACAGCCAGGTCACCAATTAACGCGCGCTAGATACATATCCACATCTTTCTGCCAGTTTTCCGCTACCGCACAGGTCATCGAACAGTCCCGGATCAAGATATCCACGTTCCAGTGCACGGCCGTTTCTCTGTGCTACCACGAAACGGGAAAGGTTAGTGATGTCCGGTTTTTCAGAGCAACGAGGCTGTGCAGAGTGAGTTTGCTCAGCCGGGGTAGCTGCCGTCCGAACACGTCGCCCCGAACCCATTTCTGGCCGCGATGCTGCGTCTCTTCCCGTGGATCGCTACTCTGCCTGTCGTTGAGAACCTGCACAGTAACAAAACGCTTTCTTGACCATCTACGATCTGCCATATGACAGGTCCACTGTCAACCAGGAATATGCTGTACACGAGCAAAAAATGAGCGCTCAACCCTTTGCTTTACCTCGCCCACAGCATGAACTGATTTTCAGTCTTGGTAAAGGCAAATTCTGGCATCTTACAGTTACAAGCGCATACATTATTATGCTTCCGCAGATGTGCGTCTTACATGTGAAATGTGTACACCGTACCTTCACAATCTGCTGCAGATCGCTTTCCTCACAGTCAACGATCCAACCGGCCAATAGCTGTGTCTGTGTATCATCTAGTGATGGCAGGCTGGCGTCTAACCGCGACCATAGCTGCGCAACGGTCAAGCAATCCGTATTACAACCGGTCAGCAACACAGCCACTGGCGCCGACCGACCACTGCCGACATTCACCGTGACGTTGTGCAGCAGCAGCCTCTCACAGAGAGACGTCATATCATTGAGTTCCTGAACACAGCGGCCCAGTGAGTCCGCAAAGCACTCGCGCCATCCCATACCAAACACGGCATCCGCCAGTATGATCGTCGGCACCGGACCATGGAGACCTTTTCGCACCAGGGTCTGCAGCAACCCTCCACCGCAGCACAACGGATAATGGCCAGCGTCCACGCCCGCATTGACAATAGTTTTGGTTCGACATGTCCAAGCATGGTGCAGACTGGCCACCGACATGTAGTCCTGCTTCTTGTCTTTGTAGTGTACGCGAAGCACGCCAGTGATACAAGGACATGTGAGGAGGTAGTTCCAATCAGTACACACTCGACGGAGACGGCACTGTTCCACACTGTCGAAATGCTGCAATGTGCAGGCCATGATCTCCTTCGGCAGTACACGGATGCCATATGCTACGGTGGAAATCCCGTCAGGTGTGCTTTCTGTAGTTTCCAGCCGTTTAAGTTTCCTCTGCGTTGTAGCGTAGTCGGACGCGGCCCCACGCAGCAGCGCGCTCCACGAATCCGGCTAAAAAATAGTACCGATGCCTGAAGATTAATCCAATTAAAATGGAATTTCGAAAATGCTGGCTTTAGAAATTTATTTCAAAAACAGATTATAAGGACAAACAACTAAACTGTTCAAAAGATTACTTTCGTGCAACACCGTAAACTGCAAAAAAATGGCAAGAATATCAAAAGCCAGGAAAGAGCAGCGAAACGTACGTATCTGATCAGTTTCGTGCGGCGGGGAATCGTGCTTAAAAATTTGTAATTGGGTCTAAATTTGTAATTGTACATCATTTGTAATTTGGCCACAAAATCAAAATGTTTACCGTTAAAATTACAACCTAACTGATAAAGAGAACTTCTAGGTTCGTTACTGTAAATACTGTTGAACCGGTTCTTACAGTTTGCTTTTGCAGGTTCTTCCTGACGACCCTGTAGCCGATTCTGATGTAATGCAGCGTCCTGCCATCCAGTTTAACCGCTGTGATGAATGTCCTGGTACGGAAAACGGCTGCTGCTTTCCTCCGGTTCAACGTGTCCAGCATGTCCTGAGTAGAACCTTCATCATAAGAGAACGTTTCTGGCAGACACACGCTGTCCTTGACAAAATGCCCCTTTTTTACACGTAACATCTCCAGCATCTCCTCCGTCGTTTGCACGCGGATCCGTCGTCCTGGCACGGCGATAACTGTCGCACCACCTGGCAGATGGACGCTGACTAAACCAAATAGCGTAGTCAGACAGTCGCACTCCGCGGCGAGCAGCATGCCTGGGTACCACGTTCTGGGGACTTTGGGACTACAACGCACCATCACCTCGACAGGGAGTTCTTGTCCCCTGATGTCCGGCAAAAGATGGAATTTTCGTTGTCGATTCAGATACATTTCCCCAAAAGGTACGAAATGGGATGCGGGTCCCCCCTGGCATCCCCAGTCGATTATTAATCCCCCCGGAGCGCCGTCGACGAGTGTTCCCTGCTGGAATGATCCATCAGCACCACGGACCTCAATGATAGCAGATTCGGGCTCCTTGGCGCTGCGATTAATATGATCCATCGATTTTGCACTCCTTCGAGTCTCCGACTGACGAGATTGTAAAATTCTTACAGATCCGTGTTGTAAATAATTTCAGTTGCAATTTGCAAATCAGCCAAGCTGCGCCAGAACGTTAAATCATCCGGAGGAAAACGCTATAGACTTCCGGATAACACGTTTTTGGTTTGAAAGCTCAAAAAGAATAAAAAGCCATTTCCCAATAAAAAAAGTTTCGGAAGAACCCACAAATTTTCCGTAATTTCAGCTGATTCGGGCGGCAGGCGGGCTGGCGTTCGGGCGGGCGGGACTTCGGGCGGGCGGGTGGATGGGCGTTGTGGTGGGGGGCAATCGGTTTGCCAATACATAATACTGAATCGTTAGTTCGCAGTTTTCTTTGTCCATGTTCAGACTTATTAACCGGTAGGAAGACACAGCTGTGAGACCTATCAATCTGTGAGAATTTGTGACAATATGAAGATAATAGAGCACGGGCGCTGCGCGTGTCGATAAGCAAGTGTGAGTTGGAAATGTGAATAAGACCAAAGTAAGCTCCGCGTGTATGAAGAGCAAAGCGGTTCATGCTGTCGACATTTCCCTACCCCCAATCCGTCCGATTATTTTAGCGAGTTTATTTAGCTGACAATGCCTGTCATTCATGCATTTTGATTACGGGCTGAACATTTCTTTTATTCCGAATTTTTTAATGAATAAATAACAGCCAAACACACTTTAACAGTCGGACGAAAAGGGGGCGGGGACATGTCGACAGTATGCACCGCTTTGCTCTTCATACACGCAGAGCTCACTTTGGTCTTATTCACATTTCCAACTCACACTTGCTTATCGACACGCGTAGCGCCCGTGCTCTAATATCAACAATCTGTTATTTTTATAGCGAGCTCAGGGACACCACCCTTCTGAATATAATGGCATTAATATTGTTTGGCGATGAATTTCCCAAAGATTTATACGCTTGATGAAATTGACCTTTTCTTGCATATTTACCGGTTGTGTGGGGAAAAGTGCAGAAAGTCCACAGCGGATCAGGGCGGATGAAATGAGGAAGAAGTTGTGCGTGACGAGCAGTGAGAGCTCGCTAAGAAAGCGGCTGAAGATCTGTGTCACATTGCAGCGAACTGGTGTTGGACGGACCCGTGTTGGTGGGTAATGAAGCCTGGTAACAGGTAATAACAGCTGTTTCCTGATGTGGTCATTTTATTACGTAATGTCACAGTGCGTTCCGCTTTGGTTGTTACCAATGATTCCTCAATGTGACGAATCGGAGTACAAAGGACGATTTGTGTAAGATAAAATGGCCCAGCACTGGAGTGTGCCGCCGGCTGCGTGATGAAAGCCCTTATCTTTCTGTGTGAGCTGTGGTTCAACAGGGACCATTTAGATGACCTTCTCGTCGAGCCTATGCTTTCAGTGTTTTGGCATGTGAGCCTGTTTCAGGCTGTGCGCGAGCAACAGAATGCCTACGAAACCATTACCAATAAAGTCAGTCCCACTCCCGACCTCCATAATTATTTGGTCTTACTGTGGAAGCTGCACACAAGGGGTTCATCGCACCAGCCTAATATCATTATGGAAGGAATTAAAAATTCACAGATTAAACCATCGAGACGCCACAAATCCACAGACACATCAGAAAACAAAATCAAAAGCAAGAACAGCAAAGCTTTATAAATACAAGTATCCGTTTAACAGCGAACCATTTCTGATCCACGTTACAACGCTCCAGTCGATAGTCTCAACGGCACCCCGGAAACAGCCAATGGAATTGTATGCTTCTATGAGCAGGTCGCTGAAGTAGGACAGCCGGGCGCTGTCAGGCTGTAGATCCGGAGACGCTAAATCAAAACTATAACAAAATTATTAACCCGGAAATCAGAATAAAAAAAAATCGATACGCAACTACAAAAATACTAAAGTATGTACTTGTACCATGTACATACGGTTAAAAGAGTTGAAGAGAAGCGGAAAAATTCAATCAAAGTCTGGAAACCGAATAAAAGATGATCCTACCATGAGAATATAAGTAGCTGTGTACATGTGGTAGCGTTTTGACTTTTCAGCCGCTGCGCTGGTTTATTACTTTGACCAGTGACAAAATTAATAGCTACAACTGGTACTTCTATACCAGTTTTTGGTAATTATCGATTATCCAATTTCCACTCCGAAACATTAACCACCCTTGAGTGGTGTACGTGACATGCATATTTTGCCTCTGCTGCGATCCCCGTCGATTACGCAAATGAAGTTGCAAGGGCACTGGGCGTCTGTCACACACGGCTGAGCCTTGCATTCTGGCAGAGGCGATTTTAGACCCCGGAGAATCTTTATAACTCCCGAACCGTTCCTCCTTTATTTTTTTTGACTTCAGATTCGGAATCAGTGACGTTTTTTACGTCGAATGATCGGAGGGTTTTCTGAAATTCGAAAAAATTTTTTGGTTCGTCACGAGGAGGCCTCCAGGG
>JAQGAU010002981.1:0-14140 GCA_034698045.1 Paramacrobiotus richtersi
CCACCAAATGCCAAATTCAGTTCTGTGCTCAGTGGACACTCGGTACGCTAGGACATGCCGTTCTGGTAGATTGGTTTAATTTTGGAATTTGTTGTGTGATTTTATACGAATTTTTCTAATTTGTTAGATTTCAAGCATACTGTATGTACACGATTTCTAACTTTTTTTGAACAGATTGTATATGATCTGTTGTAATGTTTTTTTGTTCTTTTAGGCAAATTTTATGATTTTTTTTAAATTTTTGCGTTTTTTTAAACAAATTTTATATGTGTTTTGCCCAGTTTTTTGTTTTTTAGGCAAATATTCTGTGTTTTTTTAATTCTTTTTTTTAATCAATTTATATCAGTTTTCTCTAATTTTGTATTGCTTTGTGAAACAATTTTTTTGAATAACAGGCTTTATGATATTTATTTCTTGATGTTGATTCAGATTTAAGTGTTGCTCGTTTCAAATCATTTGTGAACTCATATTCTAATGCATTAACTTCAAAATTGTTTGTACTGAATCTTGCATACATTATTTTGATTTCTTTTGCTGTAATTGATTGTGTACTGACTTTGTCTGTTGATAACAGCACTTATTCCACGAAACCATAAGCTAACCTTGAAATGTACACGCACTGAACCGGGAAATACCTCGTCAGCAGATCACGGCAATAATATTGACCGAACATGCCATACACGATGCTGACGGTATGTTTTGTGTTTGCTCTGGCTAGACAACGTGTTCGTGCGTCCCGGTCGCGCCTTCAGCTACGAATCCGTGGACAACGGCCCGGTGAACGCCATGCTGAGCCAGACGGACATGAGCGAGTACCTCAAGCTCAGTCCGCAAGGGCTGATGGCGCGCAACGACTCCAACTCCTTCGAAAGCGTCCGCTGCACGTACCAAGTCGACTCCGGGGTGTGGTACTACGAAGTGACGGTGATCACGACCGGGGTGATGCAGATTGGCTGGGCCACGAAGAATTCCAAGTTTTTGAACCATGATGGGTTTGGGATTGGGGATGATGAGTTCTCCATCGCCTATGACGGGTAAGGAGAGACTGGAAGGTGTTGTAGTCGGTATTCGGCGCATTAGACAGTTTTATACATTTTTTAATATTTTATGCAGATTTTGCAGCATTTTGCATCAATTTTTTAGTAAATTTTATTGGTTGAACAATGTTTATTAATTACTAATTTTTTTAAACATTTTTGATATTTTATATTTGAAGTTTTGTATAATTTTTTATTATTTTATTCAGATTTGAACTTTTGTATAAATGTTTTATTAATTAATTAATTAATATTTAATAATTACTTGTTTTTATATCATTTTCTGAAATTTTTCGCAAAGCTTCCGCGTTATTCCTTTCGGGGTTTACAGTAGTTTGTGACACGGTAATAATCCGTAATATAGTCTGCTTTTAATAGATAGTTTATTAGTACATTGTTTATTTTTTCGGAGTTCGCTGAGTTTTGCTAACGGAATCGGCTGAAACTTTTTTGCCACTTTTTTCTAAAATTTGGCAGGTTTTTTCCATTTCTCAAATTTTTTTCTAGTGAGGGAAAACAGCACTATAAATGTTTACAGGATTTCCTGTAGAATTTTTTCTTCATGTTGTTCAAATTGTCAGTACAGAGCTGAGTTCTGTGAACTCAAAGACAGCTAAATCTCCAGTGTAAATATTGCCCGACATTCCCATCCACCCCGACAGGGTTTTATCTGTAAAATGCTAAACTTGTATTGGGTATTATTGTGCGTTCCCCGGTGACCGTGTGCTTGCCCCTGGATGGCTAGTACACACAATTCACCAGCGACAAGGGAAAAACCCGGAAAAGCGTCTTGTGTCGCTGCCTAATCGGCTGTTTAGCAGAGTGCAAAGGTCGACAGGAAATTGCCTCACTTGATCAACGACAACGACAATACACCGATTAGCGAGATGCAGGGGGCGGGCGCAAATTGTCGATGACGTCGACAGGAGTAAATCGTGCGGAAATTGGTGGAGATTTAAGAATCTATTTTCTGCTGGGATTATTGTTTACATTTAGATGTAATTACGGGGAAGACAATTGAAAGGGGCGTTTATTAGCGAGAAATAAACGTCATTAATTCTAAATTAAACTGGAACATCTGGGAGGCTGTAGTGACTAGTTGCATGTTTCCAAAAGGCAAAACAGAAGATAAAAAATATCTGGAAATAATATATGAAAAAAATGCAGAATGTTAGGATCGAAGAAGATAAAAAAATAGTAATTAATGCATGGAAAACGGTTCAAAATTTAATACCTAAAAACATGAAGAAACTGAATTAGCTAAGCGAACAGATATGAAATAAATTCCAGACATTTAAATGGCTAACGGGAGATAGCCATTTAAATAAAAATAATGATAAATAAAAACAATTAACTGAAGATTTTTTACCCGAAAAAATTTAAAGAAAAATATTAGGACAATTAAAGAATTAATTCGACAAAAATTATTTTCAATTTATAGAACTAGGACTGATTTAAACAGTTCAAAGGAAAGAAATAAAAAGAATCTCAGTATCGAAAAAATGTAAGGAAGAAAACATTTGGATAATTGCCAAAAAAAGATAGGAAGATTTTAATTCGATTTGTGATAAATAACGGAAAATCAACGGTCATTGACCTCTTGTGTTGGTTGTAGATGTCGTCAGCTGATCTGGCACTGCGCCCAATGCGACCACCACTTCCACCCCCCATGGCGGCCGGGCGACATCCTGGGCTGCCTCCTGGACCTGACCCGCTACAAGGTGATCTTCTCCCTCAACGGCTCCCCCCTCCGGCCGTACTCGCAGATGTTCAAGCGCGTGCGCACCGGGTTCTTCGCGGCGGCCTCCTTCATGACCTACCAGCAGTGTGACTTCAATTTCGGCCAGCGCCCCTTCAAGTACCCGCCCCGGGAGTACGACTCCTTCAGCACGTTCAACCAGATGGGCACACTGACCCCCGAGCAGCGGGTGGTGCTCCCCCGGCCCAAGCGCCATGAAAACCGGAAGTTGACGGTGGCGACGGATAGTTGTAGTTTGTGCTGTGATGCCAAGGCCAATGTGCAGTTGGAGCCGTGTCATCATCAGGGGCTGTGTCGCAAGTGCGCGGAGATGCTGGAGATTTGCCCCATTTGTCGAAGGGCCATTCTGGCCAGGATTCCCTTGAAGGTTTGATGGGCGGGGATGTGATTTTCATTGGAGGAAGGGGTTAAGTGAATTTTTGCCATTTTTTGTTTTTATTTGGAATCTCTGGTTCCCCCGATTGTTTTGCATGGAGATTACTAAGAAATGCGAAATGTTCCTTGTTCATTTTTTTGATGGATTGTGCACCAAAAAGAATACGGTATCCAGAAAATATGTTGGAAAGAAAATAAAGATATAATTCGTTTAGGTGAAGCTGCGTTGTGCACAATCACTAAAAAATATATGAAAAACAACTGAAAACAATAATTAAATGTACGAAGTGAACTAAAAATGAACGTAAAATAAAATATTATTATGTCAAAAATTGTAATAAATATATAGGAAAAAATCCATGAAATAAAATATAGGAAAAAACGTAGGAAATAAAATATACATATGGAAAAAATGTAGAAAGTAAAACATATAAAAAAAATGTATGAAATAAATGTGTAGAAAAAGTGCATAAAACAGAATATATGGGACAAAATGTATGAAATAAAATCTAGTTATGTAAAAATAATTTAATAGATGAACGCACAAAATATAAAGAATTCACAAGTACTGGATGCGTAGCAACCAATTCCAGCATTCGACGTAGTAACTGTGGTTGGATACGAAAGGCTTGAGGTTGTGGTTTGTTCAGCTGGAAATGTATCGTATATAAACGACCCATTTTCCCTGGATAATTAAGTTCCAAATTTGATAGAAAAATGATACACCGGAGAAGCGTGACCTTTGTCCTTGTTCTGCTCCCCTTTACCCTGCACGTAATCCGTGCCCAGGAGGAGTCCAACCATACCAGTCCCGATTGGAATAACGTTTTCGCCAACTCCTGGGAAGCACCGACCGGGCCCTGGGACCAGTCGCCAGGACCGAGCGAGAACGCGCCCTTCGCTGGTAGCCAGAACCTGAATCAACCCTTCACACAGCGACCGGGACGGGGGCCCGTTCCCCCGGGCACGGGGATGTATACGGCTACAGTGCGCCCCGGGCGCCCACCGACAGCCGGTGGACAGGGAGGCCAGTTTGGTCCGCCGGGCGGCCAGCAAGGAGGCGGACAAGGCATGTTCCGACCACAAGGCGGAGGCCAGGGCGGTGGGTTTGGCGGGCAAGGAGGTGGCCAGGGAGGCGGGTTTGGACAGCCGGGTCAAGGCGGTGGTTTCGGTCAACCAGGAAAAGGTCCAGGCGGATTCGGGGGACAAGGGCAAGGCGGTAAGGGTCCCCAGGGCGGTGGATTCGGCGGGCAAGGAGGAGGCGGAATGGGTCCACAGGGAGGCGGACAGGGCGGGAAAGGTCCACAAGGAGGATTTGGCGGACAGGGTTCACAGGGCGGTGGATTTGGTGGACAAGGAGGAGGCGGTAAAGGCCCGCAGGGAGGTGGTCAGGGCGGATTTGGTGGGCAAAGCCAAGGTGGGAAGGGCCCACAAGGCGGTGGATTCGGTGGGCAAGGGGGAGGCGGGAAAGGTCCGCAAGGCGCTGGTTACGGCGGTCAGGGAGGTGGTCAAGGTGTTCAAATGGGCCCGCAAGGTCTAGGCGGAAAAGGTCCGATGCCGACGGGTGGATTCGGCGGGCAGCAGGGACCCGGTGGGAAAGGTCAGCAAGGAGGTTTCGGTGGACAAGGCGGCGGTCAGGGTGGTGGCTTCAGCGGTCAGGGCGGTCAGTTCCGTCCCAGCGGAGGCGGGCAGCCCGGAAAAGGTCAGGGCGGATTCTCGTCATCCAACATGCCGTCTAACAGTTAGGTATTCGTACTGTTTCCATTAATTGTGTATACTAATAGTTGCCGTGGGTGTAGAGATGGGCAACATGCAGGCCCAGGTCCCCAACATCCTGCCGGCACGCCCGGCCGGTTACAGCAAACCCAACGTCCGCCCGCGGGATTTCAGTGAGCAGCTGCACCGTCCCATCCAGCGCCAGTACGCCGACGGGCATGACTTCGACGAAGACGAGTTTGACGATGAGGACTGGGGACACCCGTCGCCGCCCCGGGATGCTGACGGTTGGATAGATTGGGGTAACCGGTTTTGATTGCATGGCACATTGGCACTCGAATCCTGGTGCGTTTCTTTGGTGTTTAACTGGGTGATGATTTTGCTGTACTTCGTGACCTTCCAAATTTAACTGTTACTAATTATAATGGTGGTTTGTTTGTTTCTTGCAACGGGGCTTTTGTACCCTGGACGCAGTCGACAGTCCGATGATAAAACAAAAACGTAAAACCCGAAAAAACCGATAATCATATGACAATATTCGCAAACGACCATAGCACTGCATGACAATAAAGATTCGAACAGTGACAAAAGAGCAGCATCCAAGTGGTTCTTTAAAAAAACATTAGATTTGCTTCATTGACCTTTTTTGTGTTGTAAGGCACACATGCATATGTACATGTACGTATAATGGTAACTGTCCATGCTAATATCAATCACATTTACTAGTGCGGTTTTGATAAGCTTTTAAGCGATCTAAGAGAGACGATAGCTGAGCAATAAGATTCGGTAAATCATCATCTGTGGACGCTGTCGTTGGGCTTGTCATGGTGGTGGTGGCAGTGGTGGTCGTTATCGGTGTAGTGGTCGGGGCGGGCGTGGTAGCGGGTAACGCTGCGTTACACAGATCGAATGAGTCGCAGTTGCACATAACAGATGTCGAGTTGTGGCTGTCTACAGGGAAAGGCGTGCGTCATTAATCTTTGTAAGAAGAAAATGAGGAACACATTGAAGTAGCGCCATGTAACGTATGTACCGTATATATACATGTAACGGCCATCTGTAACGAATGAACCAGAGAATGCCCACGACTCTTACTGAATCTCTCCACACATTCGTTCGGTCCTATCCATAAATGGTGGATAGTCCCGCAGCCGCGAGAGACGGTATTGGAGTCCCTTGTCCCTGGAATAACGATAATACAAGACATTTACCGCAATAAGCGTCACCCCTAACCTTACCGTTAGCGTTGATGAGCAGGTGGCACGCAGTCGTGCCACAATTCACAACGTCCGCGGTGCGCGAGTCAGGACAGTTTTGGCATGAGTAGCACCAGATTCCCCACACACCGTCTGTTAACAACACGCTGCTTTAGTTCATATTGTACCGGAGATTCTGTAATTCCGACAGCGGTATTGATACGTAATGGAAAACTTTCGTACCTTTGCAACAAATTCCTAACCACAGCGCTGATGCAGTAAGGAATCTCCAGGAGAAGATATTATATGAATAATGCATAACTGATGTGATAGAAAGTATGTTTAGGAAGTATATCCAGTTGCAAAAGAACTTGGGATGACCGCAAGAGCAAGGTGTGCTTATTCAGGGATAATTTGTTGATCAAAACGTGAGTTATCTGTATAATTGCAGCGCATATCAGTATGTAACGGTTGTTGGCGCAGTAACTTCACACTGAGATCACTACACGTGCTCGTGTGTTTTCTCGTACAAGTCGCTTGTAATGACGATCGCTATCACTAGTAATTGTGTCTGGCAGCGCGTGGGCATGATGAGCCAAAGTCCGGTGTAAGTTGACCTTTGCTCACATAATTTAAACAGTCTTAATCATCCGTTGAGACGATCGATTAAGTCGAGTGCTTCTATATAATTTCTACATGAAGTTATTTTCGTTATTTCTGACCTTTGCTGTTAAGCGTATTGAGCGTACATAACAATCGCTCCTTACTCGAGGAAACACATATGTGTCTATGACGGCTACGCGAAGCCACTCGCATTCCCGCTTACTCCCGCGTCTGTGTGTTTACATGGAAAAGTGTCACCAAACAGTCTTTGAACACTAATTTGTTCAACATGTCGTCCGCCGTTGTTGAGGATAAGATTTGTTCTTATGAACCACCGATTAAGGGTTGTAAATACTTTTGTCTGTAACGTTCGTCTTACAACACCGCTTCCTGCTCTGCGGTTGCTTTCATACGGTGAGATGCGCGCACGTGAATTTGAACGTACGAAGCCACAAATGCGGTGTGTACGCTGGTGAAGCCGGCTACAAGTCTGCGATATCACCTCTTGGCCGCTCAGTATGAAGAATCGTTTCAAGCTGTAAGCGATGGAGTGTTCCCTGAGGGAACACTCTATGACATACATCTTGAACAGTCGGCCGGTATGAATACCGAATACCGTTACGAGATTGCACTGTTTATTCCTTGCCGGCCGGATGCCTCAGGACCACCCGTTGCCCTGCGAGAGGATTCATCAGAAATTTGACCACCAGCTTACACGTTGGTGGCCAAATTTCTGGTGAACGATGGATACAGTCCGGACCCGGACAGCGAGGAAATACAACAACGGGGGTCAGGAGGACAAGAGATAAGTCTTCAACTGCTTAACGTTGAATTTGCATACTGTTGTGTGGTATATCGCACTAATGATGTTAATGCTGTCATATTCTTTTTCTTCACTAAATACGTTTTGTTTCATAAGTCATCTAATTCATCAGCCAAAAAAAGTCTGTAGGCCACTATATGACCATTTGTATATGCCTCGAATGTGACGGGCATATGCAACCTACATAACCTATAAGGGACGTTTTCCAGCTAGGTGACCTTTACATACATACTGCACATATACGAAGAACGCCTTATTTTAGCGCCCACAACAAAACTGCATTGGGCACAACGACCCTTGGATGAAGGTTCACTTTCACAGAATCGTCTCCTTCTATGAGCAGCCTCCTTATCAAGTCGGAATTATTCACGCGCACTACACTACTCCAGCGGGCGCTTAATGCCGCGGTTGGTCTGGGCCATTTTGACAGACAACGCCCACAGCGTCAGTCGAGTCAGACGCCGAACGTCCAGTGCACAAGGGTTCTTATCAGCCAGCTCGTCGCTTCGGTACAGCGTGGACTGTCCAGGTAGACGTGGATCGGAAATGTGAAACCGCTTCAGTACCTGAAATGTATTTCAAATACTGTAGGGATCAAGCAGAATATACCGCCCTACAGCTTAAACAGGTTGCTCTTTGTGACTTTGATTGCTTTGAAATTATAAGCTAGAAATCCTGTTGTACCATTAACATCGTCAATAAACCCAAAATGCCCTGTAAAACCTAGAAATAGTAATAAGTAGTATTAGGTACTTGTTAGGAACACCCGAGTCTGAAAATGCACCACACCTACAAGCAGTTACCATCAGTTCTGGATCACAAGCACAAGCCGGTTTTACAGTGCCAATGATTGTCGAGTTACTATTAATTTTATTAATCGGTTATCCCACAGCGTCGCCGCCGCATATCGTACAGTAAGTCGTAAAGTATCTGTAGGAGGCCGAAATCAAACTGCGAGGCGCTATTTCGATGCAGTTGCCTGTACTAAAGCTCTTGTCACTCATGCTAAACTGTTGGCTTTCAACTAGTACTGATCCTGTTTAGAGTAAAATGGTATAGAGTGCGCTGCATAAATATGCATTAGTACAGATTATCGTATAGTATAATATTATTGTAGTATAGTATTATTGTAGATCTTAGATGAATCTTTTAGATTTAATTATAATACTCGCCTCTGCTCAGTTCCACGTACAGTCTGTACATCTTCGGTGTGGATCTCTTCGGCCAGGTACATGGAGATATGATCCAGATCGGCTTCAGGAGCGTTGCCCTCCAGCATCTCCAACAAATCTCGCTACAGACTGGGTGAAGCGACCTTCGTCGATCCCATCCGAATTATAAGGGACTGGTCAACAGTCGGGTTCCGGAATGTGCAGTTTTTCCACACTAGCCATTCACAGACGAACGTGAGTTCGTTGCACACAGCTGCTACGATCTTCACACCGTGTTGCAGTGATATATTCGATTGATAGCCCGGGAATATATATGCTGAGAGATGACCACATTTAGCTTTCCTGCGCATGGGATGTCGCAATATTTAGCAACGTCAGATATTAACCGCAGCGATTGTTCCACATCCTGCTGTTGATAGTTGTCATGGGCGTTGCCCGCAATAAGGAACCATCGGGTTGACTTAGTTACGAGCTTAGTCATGGCCAGTACAATAACGTACAGGGTTTCCCAGGCAGAGTACTTGAAGGGGCAATCGTACAGATACTGCAGGCTGACCCAAACGTCTTTGGAGACAGCCGTTCTTCCCAAGACGGCATCCCACCGGGCGGATACGCGGCGCTGCCGGACACGGTCAGTCGACACCCGAAACTGGAAGATGTCGCCGAGTACATGGGCGGGTAAGGATGAAACCCCAACCAACGGCGCTGATTGATCATCCGGCAGCACAGTTATGGGCGCCTGGGGGAAGGATTTGCCAGACCACACTAACCCATTCCCCAAGTAGCGGTCCATCTGTAGCGCTATACCGTCCAAACAGTGTTTCTGCAAACGGACGAATACTCAAGCAAGACCTTCAAACACGCCGGTGAACAGCGAAAACCATCGACATTCTTATGGCAGACCGGCAAGGAAATGCACGTAATTCTCTTCTGACCGTAGTATTCCGCAGAAGCAATGGCGAATTACACCGCGTAACATCTAGCTGTCTTAAATTTTACTGCAATTTCTTTTCGAAGAAAATGAACACCTCGCCACCGCGTTTATCGGGGTTTTCAAATATCAGAAAGTTCATAATGGAGCTTCCCCACATATTACTTTTACTGACAGCATACTGTTTTCTGTAGAAGATGGGTTAACAATCACCGCAAATGCCAACAGGTCCAGTTTATCTGGCTCACTATAAACTTTCTGGCTCACTATGACCTTTCTGATAACCACAGGACCAGTAAGCTGGGTATCAACCATAACACGTAGGTATATCAAACCTTTATACGGATACTTTGTACATACTTTTTACTCTACTTGGCATATACTTTTTACACTATACGCTGCTTTGAAAAGTCAACTGCAAAACATTTCCCGGAAAGGCGTACCAGATCAGTGGCTAAAGTTCCGGCTGCAGCAACTGCAAAATATTCGACCTGTCCATTCCGAATGCGTAGCGGAAACACCCCGTCCGCTTTCTTCACATCCCGGTACATGTTCCACAACGGGGAGGATTCCGAGAACGTTGAAGCGTACGCCTCGGGTACCGGAAACGATCCAGTCCCAAAATCATTCTTCTTAACACTAGTATATTGTCTTTCTCGCAGTTCATTCATTTCTGTTACTACTCGGATTTGGAATGTATGCACAATCTCCTTCGTCCGTCACATTGCCGTCGAGCTCGAGTTCCACTTCGATTAGCCGATGCGGAAACAGTGAGGCAGGAGAATCGATCAAGTTGACAGAAACCCAGGTGAAAGGAAGATCTTGGCTGATTTGTAAGAGTACGTCGGTCTTGAAGACCTTGCCGACGATGTAGGCGGTGTATGACGCACAGCGAAACAGTTTACCGTATTCCACGACACGAGGTGATTGTCCCTTGCAGAAAAAGTCCACCAACAGTCCGTTGTCTGTTGTTCCAATTACTATGCCATTCTGCAGCCGTCCTTGATCATCCAGCACGTCGACGGCGTTCCAGTATCTAGAGCAGTCCCATAAATACGATCTTAGAAACGATAGATACCGAGTACTGAGGTGTGCCATAATTACACTTTGTTCAGTTGAGCTACACCTTTCAAAACATACGCTAATTTCTTGCGAGTTGCAAAAGGTATAAAAACGGATGACTTTTCAACGATGCTTTGCTAACCTCGATAAGATGTTATGATATTACGATATGATGATCGCATCGATAACTAAGTTTAGCATCGATTGCCGAATGACTTGATGTAGCACATGGAGATGCCTGTCTGTCTGCACTTTTTTGGTGTTGTATGAGGTATGGTGTATCTATTAAAATTCAACATATGGCTTCTATTGTCTCCTGTTATTACACTGATGGGGAACAGAAATGGCAAATCCTTTGTCATTCTTTCTGAAGAGTTCAGGTAGAGTACTTCTAGCAGACAATATTGTAACGGAGAATAACAGAAAGAACAGTAGACCGACCTAATAATATCCAGACCTGCGCTTTATGGTAGACTTATCAGATGCGCGCGCAGATGACCAGCGGCTATTTCAGTCTAATCTTTTAGCACTGAGCAAACACGCTGTATGCTTCACCTAGGCTATACCTATGTAAGTTACATATTGAAGATTTTCCTGATGGTTCACTGTTCATGCTGCAATCAAGCAACTAAGTAACTGATGTAACTCAGTTTACGTACATACACCGTACATGCATGCACAGCTTCCGTAGCAAACATTTTGGTGCGCACTAGTATCATGTCTTGCACCAGAAGGGCCATCGAGCATACTGACAACCTCAGACCAAAAAATGATTTCTTAGTTCCCTTCAGCGTGATTCTGGTTGTTCATTCACGTACACAAGAAGATGATACTCGGGTACCCCGTACCGGTCGTGTACTGTAATCGCAACCGTATATCACGACCCCGTTTATTTCACTCTATTCGCTTTGGTTTATTGTTACCGGAAATGCTCACTTTCATACACTCTGATTGTATGATTTACAGCTTCCGTCTCAAAACGTTTACTTCGAACCAATTTTCCCGGTTCAATCAGAAAGACCATCGAGCTTAGGATGAAGTACAGGGAGTAATTTTCGTACCTCGCTTCAGTGGTTAGGTTGTTCATTGCCGTACACTTACAGTGCAGAAGGCCTCCTATGTGAACAGCTTAGCGCATCGTGAACCGACGGCAAAATGATGACCAGTCTGCGTTGATTTATGCTGGACGGTTGGGGCCATGCATTTTGGTTTAATCGAGATTCAGGAGCGAATTAGTATGCATGCGGTTCGGTTGTGAAACCGATATGACATGCTGAACAACTTGAAATCTTGTTTAACACAGCGAACATATTTCGTGTACACTAGGCCGTTATGAAAGAATTTTTGCATAAGGGGGGAAGAACGAAGCACAAAGATCCAAAGACGCGAGCGGATAAACGATGACTTCGGTGTGGTTCACGGGAGCGCTCCCCTAAAGCTTCGCAAGCGTTTAGCAGAATCGAAGATGGTTCCTTTGGCGAAACGTAGCGGCGCCTTGATGTACCGATCATGAAAAGCGGAACACCTGGAATATTCGCCTGAGAACATTACTGCATCCTCGATCCATCGCGTTGTCCACGTGCCACTAGACAGTGTGAGTGGTCTGCGTGAACGTTGTGTTTTCTCCAGCGGTAAGGCACTGTAAACATCAGACAGTTATTAATGTGGTCCATGGTGCTGTACCATAGTAGAACGCGTACACGGTTAATCGTGGTATACGTGGTGTCTGACTCGTATAACTGTGCTCAGAACAATACAGTTAATCAACTAAACAATACACATGCAAATTCAAACGTCCCGTCCTTATCCCTAGTTAATACAGAAACTGGCGTCGGCAAATCAATAATCTACTCAATCTAGGTTACCATGTTTTGACATTTCTTGTCTCAATATTTGATCAACGTATAATTTTATCACTTGAGCATGGAGGTACTGCACAGATATGTATGGCGAACAAATGTCAATATTCGAAATAAGATCTTCGCAGTTGATTCTTATGCATTTCTAACGAAACCCATGTTATTTTGTTTTACTTTAAGCAAGCCTTCGAAACTGAGAGCTATCTAGAATAGTATAGTAAGTGTGTACACTTACTATACTATGGTACAGCAATAAACACATCTAGAAAGGTCTTCAAAACACTGAACTATTATTGCAGTGCATTCTGCGGATATCGACATTTTTCATAGCACATTAATTCGGAACTATGCATACATATTACACGCGAAAGCAAATGAGAAAGCCGGCAGCGTCAAAGCATTTCACGTTTGTTTGGAAAACTTAGGAGTACAAATGCGAAAGAAATCCTGTATGATGTATACGTACATATTTACTGGACATAAAGAATTAACGACTTCTCACACGACGACAATTTCTTACCAGGTAGATCCAAACAAAAATCCACGGTGGAAAAACTATGCTGATTATGCAGTGCATGCAGTGATTGACCTCATCTGAATTCCTAATGTAACACAAAAGGTTTTCCACACACCACCTCTGCTTATTTTTACCACGTAACTAACTGCTTTGCTTATTACTATTCTGCGTTACAATGCAGTGGAATAGAAGTCTTACGCATATATGGGTAACCATATGGTATATTATGTGAGTTAACCGAATTCATGCGTTTTCTTACGATATACAGTAGCAGGTACACAATGGTCAGAAATGTCTAGCTTTTTATAAATTACTATGTCTTAGGTTAACACTGTGCTTACGTATGTGACGTGATAACCTGAGACGTGTTTGTGACTTCCAGCCGCTCCATAACTGTTCTCTAAAGGCTGGCCAAAAGATAAAGTTACGCTGTAAAGGCAGTTCTGTAGAGCTTATTCAGTCTTAACTCACGTTTCGCGTCCAAACGATGGAGACACTGGCAGCTAAAATAAACGGAATATGCGGACTTTCTCCTTTTATTTATAAGATTGCTGGTTCTGTAGACTATCTTTCACCTGGTCAAGTAGAATAAGGTTTTTGCCCCAATATATAACCATGGGATTCAGATTAATGGTGACGCTCCTAGCCTGCGACTTCTCAAGAATCAGAAAGAATTATCTATAAATTTAGTCCCGCGTGCGCAGTATCATTATATAGAACTGCTTTTAACCTGGCAGTTCTGGCTGTCTACAACAGTAGACAAGCGGCGCATAAGAGTTACGCAGGCTGTTAGCAGTTTCTTTCCTACCCAGCTATTTATAACTACAACAAAATCATCACCAGTACGACCCAAAATCCCGCGGTATCTAGTTCTCCAGCGATCGATGTTTTGCATATAATCTTGGGGATCTTCCGGGGAACACGGAATGCGTGGACGGCCACAGATAGACAACCCAATTAATCTGGTAAATATCTGTGACGGTTGGGAAATGTTCTGTATCTGTACTGAAATCTCCTCTATGTATATAATAAAGAACCAAAACACTCGGGAACGATTTGTACTTTATCAGGAAGAATACAAACACTTGGC
>JAQGAU010002982.1:0-14139 GCA_034698045.1 Paramacrobiotus richtersi
TCGCCAAAAGGAATTAGTTTGGGACCCGAGTGCCCATTCCCTCCGAAATGCACAACAAGGCCCGTTTCTACAGCATCCATTACGCGGCCGCGGTGCAGCAATTCATCGTCTCCCCGCACATCAACGCTGTTCCAAACCAATTCCGCGCAACTGGGGACCATTTTCATAATAATAGCCTGAGGAAATGCCAGAGGAACTGGCTGATTTCGAAAACGCCACCAGTCAAAAATTGTCAGCTCTGCAGATTTCTAAAATCAACTAAGTCCACACGTACAGAATAATAACTACTCGTGTAGCGTAGGTACAGTACGCTTATTAGCGTACTGTGCTCTGCCCAGTACGCTATTCGGTACACAGCGTACTGACAATGAGTACCATACGGTAGTAATTTCTAAGTATTGGACACAGGGCCGTAATATCTAGTTTTGGGAAGGGGGGGCGGAAACCTGCGGGGGTGGCGGACTTTAGCCATTTTTGCGCGGGGGTGGCGGACATTTTCCCGACGTCCGCGGGGGGGCGGGTGCAAAATTAAAAAAAAAACTAAATAAAATTAATGTTTTCAGAGTGTTTTAATTATTTTTAGCGGCATTTAAAGGCGTTCTTGACTAAAGCAAGCCATTTTTTAGCGTGAAAACGGCTTTTTAACAGAAAAAAAGCAAAAAAGTTCGAAAATCTTGAAAAAAATTTGGAAAAATTTCTCCGCCCTGGGGGCGGATTTTTCTGAGCCGTTCCTAAACTGTGCGGGGAGGGCGGACAAAACGGCCTTTTGAGGGGGGCGGACCGCCCCCCCGCCCCCCCTTTATTACGGCCCTGATTGGACAGCTGGCGCGACACTGCAGCGGCCATCGCCGGCCGTATTTAAATACCAGTTACACAATTAGCTCCGACCCATTGAGAAAGCAGGCGCTGATGCACGGCTCTATTGTTGCTTTTCGCCTGATTGCACCACAGTTTTGATAGGGAAGGCAGAGAGAAAGCGATCACGTGATCATGCTCAATCCCTTTTCCTTCCCGAACCGAAGCAAATTAGCCTTATCCAACACTTTATCTAGATTCTCTGAATTAAAGTCTACCACCTAATAGCAAAAGTTCCATATTTCGAAACACACAGTAAAATCTAGACGAGAATGAACCAAATGCACGCCGTGGCACGAGCGTAATGTAGCTGCGCCCCGGTGGCGCGACCAAGCCAAGATCCGCTCGATATTAGGGAACACTCGATTCGACTACAGCCAGAAATGACAGTATTCGTCCAACGTTTTCGGCTTTGATACCATTATGTAGAGGATTCAATTCTCTACAAAACTGTCGGCTCGGAAATCTCGGAAAGTTGTCAAAGTTTAAACCATCAGCTGGTAGAGACACTGTACCAGAGTGTCTACGGCACCCAGCATTATCATGCGCTGTCTTCCTTCCTTTCAAAAACAGGCCTGTACTACTAGTAACTGCACAGCGATGCATTTGCTCTCAATGGGTCGGAGCTAATTTGCATATGTACGTACTGACCCGCAGTAATGTACCATTCACGATGTCAAGTGACCCATTCAACGATGTTTCATTCATAAGAACCGTAACATCGTAACGCACGATTTACCAAAATACTACAAAAGCGCTTCCGTTTACGGGCAGAACCTCACGAAAACTTAAACATTGTTTGTGATAAAAAGTAGCACGTGATTAATTTCTCACACCAAACATGCCAAACGCGCAAGAACTTGCTCTAAAACAAGACTGCACAGTCGTCAGTAAAAAGCCGCTAGTAGTTACAGCTCCATGGATTCCTGCAGAATGGTCTCAGTATCCATATTTTTCCGGATATAGTTGACAGCCACATCCTTTAAAGTGCCGAGATTACGCTGGGAAGCTAACACGAAAATCTGGACCGCATTATCCACAGTAATGCTATTAGCCAAGGTCAGTTCGCATACCGAACGCAAGTCCAGCATCTGATACTTATCAGCCATCACGAGCACCTTCCCCGCATTGCTCCCCTGAATCTTCCCGGTCTCGCATCCACACACATACTCCAACAAAATCTGCACACACTCATCATCGACATCCTTCATTTCACAGCGGGATGTTTGCTTCTCTTTGGAATCATGATTCAGCATGGCGGCAAAGACGGGAGAATGGGCCATTAAAAAGGCACGATCAACGTGGAATTCTTTTTTGGTATTAGTGATGAGCAGGAAATCGCCACCTGCCTCCTGCTGCTTGAGTAGACGTCCGAGGAAGTCCTGATAGCGTGACAGCAAACTGGAGCAAACGGCTGTAGAGGTGCGAACAGTCTTTGGCTCTCGGTAGAGAATCACATCTATTGTGACATTAAGGCGCGAATCTTTGAGCGCTTTTGCACCCGAGCCGAACAGCTCCTCATGGGCAACTAGTTTTTCCCGTCCCCAGGCGTATTTGTCTCCGACGGAGGAAAACGTGAGCAAAGTCGAAAATGACTCAGGAGTATAAACAGGCACATCCATGAGCTTCCCTGTGGTCACGCTACAAGTTCGTAAACTCTTATAATCTCACGTCTTCTGCAGAGTATTACCATACGATTGCTGATGCATAACTTGATACTCATAATACTGTCCGACTCGCTAACAAGTAAGAACAAAAATGAAGCACATGCTCCTACCGTTGTTTATACACGCAGGACAATGTCCGTTCTCCTGTATACACGGTGGATGTCGGGTCTTCATCGGAAAGCCAGAGAAAAACGGAAACATAATCCATGTTGGCATTGTTCACCGTCACCCTGTGACACGGTTTAACACAAATTCGAAAGCGTCCACGGTAATTCTCCTCCATACCGAGTTCTGTCAGAGTGATGCCACTATTGTACATCAAGCTGGTCTTGGTTTTCAGCCCTTCGAAATGCTGGATGGACCACTTCAAAGTGAACTGGACCGGTTCCAGATCTGTCTCCTCCTCAACAACAATGGTAGGGTGCGAAAAGGAACTCATTTTTGAAAGCGGATAATAAGACTTCAGGCGCTGGGAAGCAAAGATTTGGCTCAAAGTTAGAGTACTTCGAAGACGGGAGATGTGAATAATCTATGTGAATAATTATGCACAGTAGCGTGCAGCAGCCAGCAGGCGATTGTGCTCGATGTTCATCTCTCAAGCAGCTGAGCCGGCCATATGCCTAACATTGAGTTTGAGATACGAGTTTGAGACCTTGAGTTTGAGATTGAGATGCACGATTACACGCATGCACATTTCGATGTACTGCACTAGTACGCATAATAAACCACACATTCGCGTTAGCTTTTCAAACTAACTAGAGTTCTTGAAGAGCTTGCCAACATGTTTTTTAAGCAACTATAAAACACCGTAAACTGGAGCAGGGATTTGACTGACGTGCGGAGTCCGCACGAAAGAGACAGACATTGGATAAAAGAACCCATTGTTCACACCGCCCGAAATCTTCCTCTTTTTGCTTATGCATAAAGCAAAAAAGGTCTATTCCGCTTCCATTGTTTGTTTACTGATACCTTGTAAGAACCACCAAGTGCTGTACTTCTAATTTGTACTTGCTTGTGATTTCGCAGCTTGTTGTCAAACTGGCCGAAAAATATGATCTTCGCCAACAAAACGGAGCAGCAGGACCTGTCTTTTACACACATCTGAACGAAACAGCGATAAAAAATATGTCAAATTGTAGATAGTCGAAAGTATTCGTGCGATCTGCGCAAAATAAGACTGAGCTGTAGCCAGTTTCATATGCTTAGCAGCAATCAAACTGAACTACTGTTATTCCTGTAGACTTCGCATCTCTTTTCGGCAAGCTACATAACACTTCCGACGTTTAAAATCACTACTGCAGATAACACTCATTAATAAAACTGAAACAATAAAAGTCAACCCCATTTATACATTTAAACGGGTCCCCAATCGAGGTAGCGTACCCAATACAGACGAAGCACTTCCACTAACTGTCAACGGAAAACGTTGTTCAAAAATGCAAAACAGCGCGTTTCTTCCACTTTTAATAATACAAAATTTTGCATGGTTTTCAAGACGAAAGAAATCCCAGATGCTGCAATTGAATTTATTTTTGCGGAAAACATCAATCATTAAAAAAATGATTACTTTCGGCCGGATCAATGTCGGGAAAAAACAAATTCTCATGGATGAAATTAATAGCGACTAGAAAGATTTGAAAACTGAAAAGTACATTTAGGCTGTAGCCTACACATGAAGTGTGTTGCCTCTTTTTTCACCTTATTCAAATCGCAGAGAGTATAAAACAAAAGTTTCTTTTTATACCATCTAGGCTGCAGCCTAAATACCGAGTTTGCGTGCAGCAGCTGAGAAACATTTTCTCAAGAAAGATGGTGAATTTTCAGGTGGGGATAATTGATCAAAACCAGTTAGATAAATAATGATTACGCTTGTACATGCTCAAAGGGACAGAAAAAACTGCATGCATCACCGACGTATAATTGCGTATTCAACTCTGTTATGACGTAACTGCCCGAATATACATCTGCTTGACAAATCTAGGTCATTCCATACTGCATAGGTAACGTAAAACAAACACTTCCGATGTTCGCGGAAAACTGAAGGACATCATTTACATCGGCGTTGCATATGACATTGGTTTTAGCCTAGAATCAGTCTTAGATCTATATTGGCTATTTGGTGAAGCTGCATTTCGATATTATATTTTTTCTTTATTTGCAAAGGCCACAACAGTACAAAGCCAGTGCACCGGAACTACTATTACGCGTTAAATTTGAGCACTGAAAAGCGGCCATAATCGGTACCAGACACCGTCGATTGGGTAAAATACCCAAAACTGAGGCTGCGTTTCTTTCACAACGGCTAAACTGTGCTAAATGAAAGCGGTCGATCTGGGCTCTCCTGTCGACTCTCGAATCTTGCTTCCGGCAAACTGGATGAGCCAGCAAAGACGAAGCCAAGAGTTCGCACGGGTTCGACTGCTAGGAGATAAAAAACAATTACCACGTTTGTTTGTGCAGAAAGTCATATCTGCGGCGTTTCTCGTACTCAGCTAGCTGTTTAACGTGTCCGGCCATTCTGGTATTTTTTGGACATACGAATCGGCAACTCTATGTTGCCGATTCGTATGTGTTGCGTCCCATACCAGCGCTCTTCCCTAACGGACAGGGACCAAAGCCTTATCGTCAGGCAGAGGCGGCGCGAGGTCCGGCCGAAGGGGGGGGCGTAGATCCTGCCCGCCCGGTTCGCCAGCACCCACAACTGGTCCCCGCCCGTTTCGCCCGCTGTCGGATGAAAATTTTCGCCAGTTTCGCCCGCTTTTTGAAAAAAATTTTCTCGGCGAGCCCACGGGGGGGGGGAGGGAGGAGGAAAAATAATTTATGTAGTTCGACTGAATGAATTTTAAGATTGTAGCTTGCAACCCGCATTTCATATGGTCAACTGTGAAAACAAGGAGAAAATTTTGCTTTTTTTGTTAACTTTTGCTGTTTTCGCCAGCTTCGTCCATGGTCGTTATTTTTCCTCGCGCCAGTTTCGCCCGTCCGCGATCGACGCGTCTTCGCCAGCTCGCCAGGCCCGCCCGTTCCGGGCGGGCCTGGTCTCCGGGCGAATTTTTTAATTCGCCAGTTCGCCCCCCCCATCGCGCCGCCGCTGTGACGTCAGGTCTCTTTCCGTCGATGGTCGACATTCCTGGAGGTTCACTCTTGGAGGGATTTTACGCTGCGAAAGCATGCGCAGGGTATGCGTGAACGAGAGTCGGTCTCCAGTGGTGCACGTTTCAGTAGAAAACCCGGGACTGGGGACAAGTTTGCCAAAAGAAGCATTAACAAATCAAATATTCTCGCTACCAGCTGACCATCGCACATGGTGCGCCGTACTGTACAGGCGTGCATCTCAATCTCAAACTTAACGTCTCAAACTCCTGTCTCAAACTCAATGTCAGGCATATGGCCGCTGAGCCGCAGCGTGCTCGTTTATTGGCCAAGCGAACACTGAATTCATTATTCAACACATTATCTCGTCAGCCGTGTCTGACAACTCTGATTCTAAGTTTCCAATGGTCGCGTTGCAGATTAATAAATAAAAAACAACAAGCCTACAGTAGCCATTTGTTACCAGCAAGAACAAGGATTCGCGTATTAACTCCGTCATGTTGCTGATAACCGCCAATGTATTGCACTGGACCGCCACTGGTTTAGCACCGTTCATGGTTCAACCATATTTATCATTGCAGTGGTTTTTCAAACAGGCAAAGAGATTTCGGAACGAAAGATTAACATACGTCATACGGACTTTATTTTGTGACTAATTATAACGGGAGCACAAAGGTCGTGACTTCACGCTTTCATACCAAACCGTTAAACTCTGGCAATACGGAACAACATTCATTCCCTTTAAAAAAAAACAAAAACTGTTGCAGGTAACACAAGACAAAAAGCACAATTTCATCAGCACATTCAACGGAAGAAACAATCCCAGGTAAAACAATAATACTGTAAAATCAAAACTACCCACCTATCGAAATTTATTTTATTATACAAAAGCATAAAACACTTAAAAATACATTCGACTGTCGAACTCAGACACGCCGCCGCCAAATCCACAACAAACAACCCAGGATCTTTCCGGCCAAGCTCGAATGCCGAAGGAATTAATGACCGTCTCCACCGTTATTCCTCGTTACCGGCAGCACATATCCCACGCTTGGAAGCCTTAACTTGTTACCCGGTCGTCGAATGATTAATACAACGTTAGCGTTTGTGATCATGGGAGTCAAGTGAACCGGATCGGTACTACGACGATGAAGACAACTGTCCGCACCGCAATGGTCATTAATTTTGGTGCAAGAGGCAGCACTTCCGTCACACCGAAACCCCGACCGAACGAGCTGGTGGAATACAAACTAGCTCGGTGCCGATCGAGTGGCTCGGGATGGCTAACCGAGAATCGCTTTGATCGTTATTGTTGCCTCATAACACAGTTTGTAATACGCGTATCATAGTGGGAATCGACACCTGGAAATGACCTCTGGGCCTTGCTAATAAGGCATGTGGGGGCAGATGATCCTGTATCTGTACTGGTCACAGGATCGGAGTGGAATACAACAGGTTTTCTTGTTAAATAACTGACTGATTTCACTACATGTGTCACAAAGGATGGTATGCCAGTCACTATGCCTGTAAATACAATCGGCATTAAATTTTGGTTCGGTTAGAGTTTGTACGTACAAGATCTAGAAGATCATGGATACTCATACAACAACTGTAAACTGCATCATCCCGTTTATTTGAATATTCTTATCCATTAAAACAGAAAAACTAAGTTGTATATCGAACACCCATTCCCATTAAAACAAAAAAAATGTCGCATAACAAAAGGCAAAAACACCATTTCATCAGCACATTCAACGAAATCAGAAATCATTATATTTAAAACATCAAAGAATCAAAACTATCCGCCTATCGAAATCTAATCTATAATGCAAAAGCGTCAAAAACTAAAGAAATTTATTGACTGTCTAACCCATCCACACCGCCACCAAACCCACAACAAAAAATACCTCAAACCGAGCCTATCACCTTATCTATCCAAGCTTACAGCGGGCTGAACTCAAAGGAAGGAATAATCATCTCCACTTCCTCTCCATCAGTGGGCGGGATGCTGGCCGACAAGCTAAAGTGCACCGGCATCGGACGCTGCGGAATCTCAATGACGGGATCCTGGGGGACACAGACGGAGCCGGCAAACTGGTGGTCACGACGGGGTGAGCCGGATTTGATGGTTTCCTGGGTGGAACGGAAGACGACGCGCAGATCGTCACGGTACATCTTGTGGACGGTGTATGGTTGGGAACTACGAAGGCATAAACTGTTTAGGAGAGTTTTCACAGATATATCATGTAGCACATGTTACAGAATGATCTGCATGATTTAGCAGGCCATATCGCGGAAATTTTCGTGAATTGCAACTTTCCAGTTAGTGCCGCGCGAACACGAGGAACAAACATTCAGTAAGGCAATTCTTAATTTGTCAATCTAATGTAGATCTTAATGGTCGAAATGTAAGACTGCCTACATTTAGGTACCGTCAGAATTTATATTATATTGGTTTTTATTTATATGTTTTTTTACCGTCTGCATTTATGTTGTTTATGCAGGAGCAATTTTATGCACGATACGATTATATAATTGCGAATTATTAGACCATGCATCTGAAGTCTGGACCTAACATGCATGTACACAATTTCAATAATTTCTCCATTCAGTTTCCCAGTGATGTAATCTTTTCTTACAGCTTACCTGGTTTTCTCCAGTCGGCAGTCAAACTTATGGAACCACACTTGCTTGGCAGCAAACTCCATGGGTTGCACCACATATTCCCCCGGCAATTCATCCACATCGCCCCATTTGGCGAACGTCATGTGGATACTCTCCGCGTTCCGCCCACTTTTCTCCAAATACGAAGCCATTCCGAACGACACATGCGGATCCAAGGTGTCAACATTTCCAATTAGATCGAAAGTGTAATCCCCGAAACCAAAGTCGTTGTCGCTGTAAATATAAGCCCCGAACCAGCGTCCGCCATACACCGTCAATTTCAAGTGCAGCTGACCGTTCCGATCGACCCACGCGTTGCGGGCGTCGAACATCTCCAAACCTTTAGAGAAAACGGTCCCTTATGAAATACTGAATAATCTCTTAATTACGAAGTTTTTCTTATAAACGGTCTACAGCTTTCGGCATGAAATGACGATGTTGTTGTTTTTCAAACCTTTTAACAGTCCAAGTGGTACACAAAAGTTCGGAAAATTATCAGCTTAATTACGTTGACGATAACTAAAGAATCGTAACACACAAAACGCGTTTCACTGGTTCTGTTAATTAGTTCGAATTTTTATGATTGAACTACAATATGAAATATCCCACATCACATCTAACACGTAAATCACTTTTCCGGCTCTTTAGGAGTTTTTTATATAATGTGCTGTTTATGCACATTATATGCACAAAACCTGATAAAGTTAGAGAATCCTGTTAGAGAAGTTTTCACCTTATTCTTGCATATTTTACGCAGTCTAAGCTGTTTGTTTACAAATTTGTAAATCGAAATTACCCGAAAAACTCACGATTAGTTTACCATGTTCGGAATGCTTGACATGCCATTTATATCCTGAGAAATTCAGTTCCCGCCGGTATGGAGGCATCGCGGAAACAGTTGTTGCCTGACTAAACTCAAATTCATCGTCCGGATAGTGTCGTGTCCAGCCGGTATCCTTGCGAACCTCGTTGGAAGAATCCGAGAGATCTATTATAAACAAAGAAATTTTCAACAACAATATTATAAAACATTATTTCAAATTATTTATACAAATTATTTCAAATTACTTATACAAATTATTTCAACATATTGTACAAATTATTTCAACAGCATTTTCAACAACTCTAGTATAAACAACAGTTCATCATTAATAAAACATCAGATATGAGATAGCACGGGTTTTTATTACGAGTTTATTTAGATCACTGACACATATAAATGGCAATGTTAACGGATCCAACTAGTAATCGGCTACTAACAATTATTTTGTAACTGTGAGTTGTACCGTAATTTTTCGGTTAAACCTCTTATGGCGAATTTTTCCAAGCGCTCCCTTGAAAACGTGAAGGTCGCGCAAAGGGTACCGGAAAGAGTGGAAAAGATCAGTATCTGTTCTTTAACTTGTAAGACGAGACAGGAGCAGCTCAAAACTACCCTCAAAACTCATGTTCTATCTGAAAGAGCATTGCGGATCCCATGTACTATATTTTACTTGTACTGTAATTATACGTTCTTTGCGGTTTTTGCCGTTCAGTGTGTACCAACATACGGACAATGCTTTGCTACTCTAGCTATGCATCCAACGCGAGTACACCGCAAGAAAACAGCTAGGGACTAATCAACCTCTATATATAAAAACTGCTCCCGTCTCCTCTTAACAGACACAAATCGATTGATCACATGGTCACAAATCTGGGTTTTTGCGTTTTTGTACGTACAACTGGCTTTGAAAAAAGTAATGTTCGGGCAAAAACGCAACAGAAAAACTGTTGTTTCGAAATTTTCACCACGCTGTGAAATGTAATACAAGCTATAATGCCGAATGGGGTCCGTATAATGATCTAATCCGTTGCATACAGCCATTATTCTACACTTCCTCGCATATAACCCAAACAGCAACATGTCCCTAATTTTAACACTCCCACATATACAGTATTAGCCAAACACAGTGGCGTGATCGACCATATGCTGGATCTTTCATAAAGTAACAAAATACAGAATCACTGTTTGTCAAAACGATAGCTCTGCTTTCTGGATAATTATAAGCGTCATCATATAATGATAATCATATAAAATGTATAATCGGCTACTCCGGATTACTGCAGCTCTTCCCTAAATCGCAAGATTCATGGAGCGGAAGCATTTCATAAAAAATAGATTATATGCTCATTTAAATACTCATATAATTATTTTAATACAAATATCAATATTCACAGGTACGTTATCTATCTTTTGTTCATATATTCAGCTAGAAACCGGTCTGACTAAAACAACCACACCGTTTACCTTCAGTCAACAGAGAAGATTCATTCGTCGGCGTTTTATCATCCCATTCATTCTTCACATCCGGCGAACTCGCCCATCCGTTCCCAGCATTCTCCGAACTGCCCCAACCACCGCTTTCATTATTTTCCTTTCCCCAACTGTTATTTCCTCGATTGTCATCATTTCCACAACTGTTCTGCTCCTTGTCGTTATCCCATCCATCGTCTGTTTCATTACGGTCATCTTGACGATCCCGGTCGTTATCCCCACCATTTCCAATGGTCCAACCATTATTTCCCCCGTTTTCGTTTCCCCACCCATTGCTTGCTTCGTTTCCACTGTCACAAACATCCTGCGGTGGAGTTTCATTGCCCCAACCGCTATCATCACGGTTTTCATTCCCCCATCCGTTTTTTCGTCCGCTCTCCCGGTTCCAATCACCACTCCCGCCATTTTCATTTCCCCATCCATTTTCTTCGCTATGGTTGGAATTCCCCCAGTTATCGTTGTTTTCCACATTGACCCGTTCCTCAGACCCCCAGTCGGAAGAAAATCCATTTTCCCCTTCGAATTCGGCAACCCGGGTCGGCTGATCATCCGCATCCAGGTAAATCGTTCCACTTCCGCTGCTGTCTGCACGCTGCAGACGAGGGCTGACGGTGCCTGCTAAAAGGTGACCCAATCGGTCAAATATCTCCCGGCTTTTTGTTTCCACCAGATCCTGCAGGGAGCGGTACTCGGCGATCAGTTTCCCGCGGAATGAAGATTCGCTACGCACGTCATTTCGCTTGTTTGACCACTGAAAAACCAGTAAGATTATTTTGCTGTTAACATTCCCTGTAAAGCCAATCGATTCGATACCACTAAGTACAGGGATCTACTAAGCACAACCAAATGATATGGAATAATGTAGCTTCTGCGACCAGATTTCTGTACACTTTAGCGCCCAAACACTGGTAACATACAGGGAAAATAGAGATATGAAATGGTTTACTAACCTTGTTGCCAGTGGCTGCTGAATTCTTCCGTCCAGGGCCCCATGCCTCCATTTCTGGCCTTTCAGATTTTTCCTTGCGGTACTTTCGGCTATCTTCGCTTATCATGGATTCTTCCTGTGCATAGTGGGTTACGACATAAGCAGCCAAATCAAGCAGACGGGTGACGGATTCTTCCACTGGGGGACTGATGCAGACGGACGACAGCAGATCATTCAAAACGATCACTACGAATTACGAAATGAGTTCATTCATCGGTCACAGAAAATTTAATAAAATAGTTATCCGGGAAAATGAATTTTGCATCGGGGAAGACTTACAGGAGTCCCGGGCCGATCCATTCTCCGCGGCGGGACGATCAATGGTTCCGGCCATTTTCCCTGCGATCGCAATGCCAATATGCAGTTTGCGAGTTTCAGAGCAAAGTAGATGTATGGTAAAATAATACTGGTTAGAAACATAGGTCAATGGAAGATTTTGGTAGAAAAAGTTAAGAAAAGTCAAACATGAAACAAGTAACAGTTGCAAGTTACAAAGTAAACAAGCGACGGAATGATCAGCTGGAAAATTTCGAATCGCGGAATTTTCACAAAGGTGCCGTCACTACTGTCTGCCATTGGCAGTGCACGCGCAAGTGGTGTGCACTGGTGCATGCACGTATCTTCTGCACGCTCATCCCAGTGATGTGTTACAGGCTTACAGCTGTCCCTGAAATAATTATAAGTAAATTTATAGAAACTAACATTTCGAGAATGATATGCTTACTTACAGTAGAATCATAACCTTGTAATCAAAATTCTAAAGGGTGATATTTTTTCAATAGCTAGCGAATTTGGTATCGTTGTGCATTTGTAAAGTCTAACGCACCACGGTTGGCTTTTCCACTGAATCGTAGTCCATTGGATTTCCGGTACTCGCTTAAAAAAGGACTTTTGAGCTACTACAGAACTTTACAACTACAATTTTTCTAAATAATTTGTTACACCTACCGAGTTATTTATTATTAACTTCAAATTCAAAACTTTTTCTGGATTTTAATGGGCAAGCGGCAGTGTGCAGCCAGAGAATCCACTGACGGATGTAATAATTATTGGTCTTTTGCTCTGGAATCCTCACCGATTCCAGTAGCCCAACCCTCTCTCAATTGAATGGCAAATTAGCATTCATTTAACTTTATTCATTTCCCTGCGGTGTGGATTCTCTCTGTGCGTCTGATCTGGATCTCTTTGCAAAATCAGTCCCTTCCAGCTTTGGTCTTCCATACTGTTTCCTTCCTTTCCCCAAACATATCCCCCCCGATCGATGCTGCATATTTCCCGTACAAAATCATGTCTGTACGATCAGCAAACAACGCCATGATTTCTTCATTAACCATAATTCCCCTTTGATTTTGCCGTTGATTTTGGAGCAAATTCCCGAATTATCCGCGGGATACGCATCATTTTCGATAGGATCAGATCATCAGACAGTACGGGTACGTAGAATGGAGTAACACTGTGTGAGCTTGATGCACATCGGCTGAAGAAATGTGTTGAGTAACGAAGCGGATCGTATTTCAGGTCAGTTGTCATTTGCGCCTGTTGGCAGCGTTTTTCCAAACGAGCATCTCTCGGCTAAGTGCCTCATGTCATCGGTTGGGCGATTGTCTCTCTGTGGCGCGGTTGCTTCTTTGGATTTAATGTTTATTTTCTGGTGAAACGGGGTTCAAGTGGCGAAAGTGGAGTTTGTGTGTGCTGGATTGGAATCTGTGGAAAACGAGACAGTTGGCGCGTGAAAAACTGTGTTGGTGAGTGAAATTATTGCTTTTTCTGTGGGCTCGTTATGATTTAAAGAATTAAGTGATTGATTTTAGATTATGAGGTTGCTGTTATATTTCACAGTGTAGAGAATTTTTCATTTTATTCTGTCGTATATTTTCACCGTTTTATTGAACGGGAAATGATCTGGATGTTTTGGAAAATTTTAAAAGGTAATTTTTCGGTTTTTGAATCGCATTTCACGTTGGCGTATTGCTTGCTTTTGACGTGTGTTTCTCAGGGGAAATATGAAAATTATCATGTTATCTGCGGGGAAAAGTAGTATGTTTTTGTCGAATGAATTTTTGGGCTTTTTTAATAATTTTTGATAGATTTTTTGGCACTTTTCTTTTGGCATTTTTTGCAGAGTTTTTATAAATAAAATGCGAACAGAAAAAAATGGAAAAGTAAATCAAATTTTTGCTTTGTATCGGTACGAATTCGTTGCTTTATTTTATTAATTTTACATTTTTAATAAACCAGAGTGATCGCATGTGACATGAAGCACTTCAGAAAATCCAGAATAAATTTTAATTAAATTTAACGACAATTAATGTGTAATTCAAATTGTCATAGTAAAACTGCTGATATTTTTTACCGAAAGAAACCTTTCTTCCATCCCACTTTGCATAGTGTCCATGAAACTATCGATCTTCCCCACCATAGTCCAATTAATTTCCAATATTTCCCAGCTTTGTTGGAATAAGATATGTGAACCCTCCGCTATATTTGCACAGGCCATAAGCGCGGTGGTTGTGCACTTTTGATGGATGTTCATGTTGTTTGTGTATCTATCATAAGGG